>BMAO01025224.1:0-18952 GCA_019973975.1 Trichonephila clavata
TTTTTGCAATATCATTTAACACGAAAAGATATTTCAGTACCCCTCAGTTTCGTGTTAAACGATTTTCACTGTAGTGAAAAACTCATAAAGGACGATATTTAGGTTGATCGACTAGATACTCTATCATACAGACTGGATTTGAGCTTAGGTATATCTGGAAACAAATGCTTTTCATGTTATATCCTGAGAAAATGACAGGAAAAGTAGATAGACTGAATTTGTACACACCCTGTTTGAATCATTTAAGACAAGTTGCGAAAGGATCTAAATTATCCAAAACTCTCCATGATATCTAGAATTTAATTCATACTTAGTATGCAAAGAAGATAGCTTTAGAGGTATACAAATGTAAATAACTTCTGCATCTCGCAAATCAATTTGATTTAGGATTTCTCTATTCTTTCGCGCACTGGATATTCTATGTGACTCCAGCCATAATTCGTAAAGTTTCTCGCCATGCACGATTGAAACATTCAACTTATTCAATCCCGCGATTCAACTTGAGGAAGAAAAGTGATGGGTTAATCTAAATAAACTTAAAAACTTTTCATTTCAATCAACGAATATATTCAAGTATATATGAAATCTCTTGATGAAATAATATATTAAATTAATTAATACAATACCAGTGCTTTTAAAGAGAAATCACTATCAATGTTGAGAAAACGTTCAGAAAAAAATACTTCATTAAGTGTAAAGATGGTAAATTCTTGAAGATTCTTACACGTTCGCTGCTAACTACGTGAATACTCGTAGTTGGAAAACGGGTTTTCTTGCCAGCTACGAGATATCCTCGTTATTGATATCCTTGCCTAAATCGCTGACTGTAAGTATTGGCACAGGGAACAAAAATATTATTTCATATGCCAGCTACGAGTATAATCATGTACACTTGTTCCTTTCTAAAAAAAAGTAATCTGTTCTATCTATATTTAAGCTAGCTGTACCCGTTCACACGTTGCTGTGTTTGAACAAAAGGGCTGTTTTGATACCTCAAACATAATTTATTAATGATCAAATGTAAACAATACATCAAAATGAAAATTAACAATAAATTAATCCCTACATACATATCATTTGAATATAAACATATGCGCAAACCATAGATATACACAGTTGATGGTAGAATAAACATGCTTCTTCACTTGTGATATTAAACAATATTGCAAACGAATTTCAATTTATAATAAATAATTTTGAATTATCAAATATCATCATGAAATGAATGATATTTAATGATTGATGGTGAACTTTATCATTAGAAGTGCTTGTAAATATACAACAGTTTTTGTTTCTTCATCTGGTGCAAGAACAAATAAATTTGATGGTTTCCAACTCGTGAACACTCATCGTACAGCTGTCCATGTGAGAAGCATGGATTTATCAAATTTAATCCACATACTGGCAATGATTGTCCCTGTGCTTTGTTAATGGTCATTGCAAAAGCAAGTCGTACAGAAACTGTAGACGTTTGAATTCAAATGGAGTATCCGTTGGTATCATGGGAATCGTGGTAGTAGTACATGTTCCCGGTGTTTCCATTTAAAATGGTTACCTCAATTGTGTTATTCATTTTTTTTTTACTGATAGCCTAGTCCCCATGCAGAGTCGCGGTGTATTTATATTTCGTAGAAGGATGATTGGTGAACCAATTTTCAAAATAAAATATGCGTTGGCATTCCTGGTAGATCGAATGAATTTAAAAAATTTATGGATAATTAACTGATTCATCGTGATTGACAACAGTATCTATGGATTTATGTATGTTCTTCATCAGGTATTTCATTTTGAATTGTGCAGTTTATTAAATTCACATCAATGTTTTTGGCTGCCAATATAGCACGCTCACTAACCCATTGATTATTTTTATAATTCTGCGATAAATTTATAAAAACTTTGGCAATCAATTCATCAGTGGATTTTACAATGTGACAAAAGTTTTCTGGTAATGTAATACAGTGTGTGGATTCGTCCATTGCCATTTTCCATTCCCAATATCTAACAATTGTTTTTCAAATCATTCAGAAGATTCATCTTGTTTAACTGAACACGCATATTGGTCTTTAAAGATATTTTCTCCACATACCGCCATAACACTGATGATATGAGACATGCATTCAATTGATCTGCAGGTGTTGAACGTGGTATAACTGGTAGAGTTTGTCGAAAATCACCAGCTAGCAAAATGAGGGCAGCACCAAAGAGCTGCTCATTTCCTCTCAAATCTTTTAATATGCCATGAGTGCTTCCAATGATTCTTGTGTTCCATGGTGCATTCATCTCGTATTATAAGCTGACACGATCTTAGTACTTTTCCCATCCCAGACATTTGCTAATTTAACATGTTGGAGTTCATTACCTGCATATTTAATGGCAATTTCAATGCTGAAGGAGCTGTTCGACCACCGTTCAAAAGAATTGCAATCCAGCAGCCAGATTGACAAATTACCTATTTCATCAGCCTCTGGCACTGATTCCGTCTAAGTTTCAAAGATGGAAGGAAAAAAAGACGAATCGCCGAGATTTGAAAACTGTGTAACTCCGAATTAGCGTTAAGTCAAGATATTACTGTATCTCGATATACTAAAATGTGACTTTGCGTTACATAGAGATCAGTCCCAACGTTACAGTGCTGCAAACAACAGGGTAACCATTCTTATATTGGAAACGATTTGATTTCATTTTAATTTACGTCCCAGTCTAAAGCAACAAGGGGAGTATTGGCGACAGAACTCTTAATGCTGAACCACGGTTAAATGATATCTTAGCTGGTATCTCCCTCTCCAGACTTGTGCACCATGCCAACGGGATGACAGATTTAACATGCACCAGCTGCAACTACACGTTGAGTCTTCAGTGGCCCTATGCTTCGAACCCGTGACTCAAATGATGAGTACGAAATCAAAACTCTGGCACGCCCTCTCCAAACTACCAAACCACATCAACAGAAGGACATTGAGCCACGACATTTTTAACGTACATCAGACCCTCTACAAGGCTAAACTTCAGTGTCACTAAGCTAGAACTCATGACACGTCGATCACGAGTCCGTTACCTTGACCACTAGGCTACCGTGGACACACTGTGTTTCCGCACAGAGCAGATATAAAGTTCCTTACACATATTTTCATCATGAACAAACACGTGTTGAGTTGAGTAGGTGGGTCTTAAGATACGGGTTTGCATGATCAGTATGCAGTATACAAATCGGTTTTTCAACACAGCCAATAAATCATGCTGCCGTAGGTTTTGTACCATGGCCATTTTGTACAAGAATCATGCTCCATTCTATAGAAAAATGACTCTGGCTAGTTTTGTTGAAAATATTTTCTTTTCTTTTTGTAGCCGACTGGGTAGCGTAGTGGTTTGTAGTTGGCCTTCTGCACCCAAGGTTGCGGGTTCGACCCTGGCCCAAGTTGGTGGATTTTCTTGATGCAGAAAATCGACAGAGGCCATGTTTCATGATTATGCGGCATGCAAAAATCCCTTGAAGTGTCCGTTTGGCTTGGGTGCTCTCGGCAAAATTAAATTCCTAAGTTCAATTTCGCATCGTCAGAGTTCAGGTGCCTCCATCTGGGGAGGAAACTGGGCGTCAAAATTACATGTGGCAATTGGTGTCGCCTATACGGTGCCGCAATAAAAAGTGATACCAGCTCCTGGGGTGAACTAGGTCTACATAGGTAAATAAATACCAAAACGCAACCCCATTCGAAAGATAAAAAAGTAGCTTTTCTTTATGTGTCGGGATATGCCTTACAAATTTCGGAATTATGTCTAACAAACGCGAATTTGAAACATTCTGTTCTCAGTATTATAAGTGCAAGATGCATTTTCACACGAAATAGAGGACTCTACAACATCGTCATTAACTTTGTTTCGGTATCTATCATCATTTTCGTGATTTCTAACTCCACTATATGTCATCAGATGGCGCTCTACATGATCTCGCCCTGTAGTACATAACCACATGATTAAACATAGACATCATATTTAAGATGATAGCTATCTCCATTCTCAAGTTAAATTGGGGGCAGTACATTTGTTGAAACACTGTATAGTCTTATAAAATAAACCGATTATACCTTATAAGTGTCACAAAATAATGAAAATATATATACATCATAAAGGAAAAGATTCATATAAAAACGTTTTTTAATTATTTGAACAGTTTGAAGCAACACAAAAAAAACTATTTTACTGGAACGGAAATGTGTGTTCATTTATTACGAATCATGAAGGAAAATATTGTAATAAAAATAACTATATCTAACGTTCTGATCTCAGTGGTTTTATTGGAATCATTTATTTTTATAGAAAGTAATCAATAAATGTACAGGGGTAACCTCTGAATAACAAAGTTATTAACTTTCTTCAAAAATATTATGTTACATAAATCCATATCATATGCAACAAAGAACTAGGGCAGAAAACAAAGTCTACAAAAATTAAGGAAGTTTATTTGGTTATAAATTGGGGAAATTTATTTATTTAAGCAATTTTCTTAAAAAGCATTGTAATTGTATATCAATATGTATTAAATTTAAAGGATACTAGATAGTCTTTTATAAAATGTGGTACGATTCCATGAACAATATTGATTTTAATAAACGCTGATAAATTTTAATTTTTTTCTGCAAAAAATCAAATGCTCTATATACACGCTCCAATAAAAAAAAATTGAAAAGAAATATTTTGTGCCTATAAAATTTGTTATTATGTGCAGTGTTGGATAGGGATTTCTTTAATTTTGAATTTTACTCTTTTCTGATGGGATGTATCTATTGTAAAATCGAATGAGAGTAAAACTCTTCTCTGGGATCTATAAAGGTTTTCCATATTCTTTTTAAACTTCCTAAAAGTGTGAAACCGTTTTATAAATGTACTTTTATGCGACGTTTCCCTGGCGGGGTAGCCAAATGGTCAAGATATCGGATCATGGCTGGCATGTCATGAGTTCGAACCCAGTACCACTGAAGACCCGCCTTGTAGGGAAGTGATGCACGTTAAATCTATCGAGGGCTCAAACGTCTTCCCGTTGGTATGGTGTGGTAGTTAGGAGAGATGGGTGACAGCTCAGGTGTCGTCCTTGTCACTTGACAGTGGTTCAAAATTACGAGGTCCATCGCCAAACGCCCTCGTGTAGCTGAACAGTGCGACGTTAATCCTCACTCACTCACGCGACGTTTTCTAATAAAATTCATCAATATATCCCTGTAATAAAGTTTATATCAATACATAAAAAATATTCCTTTAAAATGTAGACTTTTAAATGATCTGTTAACTCAGTAGCGCAACAGCCCATAAAGACCAAGGCCTGGAATGCAACAGCAGTTGTTCCGGTCAGTCTGGCGCGAAACCCCAAGTGTTCAGTTCCCAAGCAAGCTTGATGCTCCTTTATCGACCCACTGAAGTGATGATTTGACCTTGCGCAGCCCAGGGTTTGAACCTCGGACGTGGAAGCGCGATGCACTACCACTCAGCCATTGTACTTCACAAAATAAGCAGTTATTTGGTTATAAAAAAAGTAAAATAATGCTTATTTAATGATAATTGCTATAGAAATCAAAATATTTTTGGTAGATAATGGTGAATTTGAATTAAAGAAACATTTATTTATTCGTGTTGTTCAACTTGAAAATATTAAAAATTCATTATAAAATGATCCCTTAATACAACAATGTAACTTTTTGGTCCATGGTCCAGCAGGAGCTCCATCCAATATCTGAAGAATTGGCCAAAGATCATGGATAGTACTGGTCTAGATATTATATCCAAATTGGCTAGGCTTGGTCAGAGAAAACAAGTGTGTCTTCAGTGGATACCATCGCAGGTGGGTGTGCCTGTGAACGAGGCAGCTGAGGCTGGTAGGGGTTGTGATCTCCCTAACCCCAGTTCCTCTGTTTTGAGCCCCACTCTGAAATTCATTCCCTCCACAAAAGCTAAAATGAATGTGATTTGGCGAAAGCCTCCCGCTCACCACTGGTACGCAGCTAAAAGTCCTGGTCTATCTTTACAGTGCAGGAGATCCAGAGCTCTTCAAACAACTTTGGTGCGCTTTAGAAGCGGTCACCTGTGCGTGGTATGACCTTTAAGAAGGGGGTAAAGTCTTTCTTTCCCTGTCTCTGCTCTCTCCCTGCTTTTCCTTCTCATCTTCTGGACTGTTGGCACATTTCCCTGGGACAGCTGTTTGGAGATTAAGACCTGCTTGGTGAAGCGGAAAGGTCAAATGGACTTGGTGTAGGCTTTCCTGCTCCAAGGGGATTTGAAACAACAACATGTAACTTTTTGTATCACTGGCTATCCCTAATTCAAGAGTAAGCCTAACTTAAGTCTTGGTTTCACGAAATGAAATTTCTTATTAATGTTCAGTGAAAATCTCGACGTAGTTATGGAAGCACACTTCCTGATGCAAAATCAATTAAGCAATGGTATGAAATGTTTAAATAAATAGATACCGTTAAGGATCTTCCTAAAAGTGACTCGCCGATTGTGAGTAAAACAACACTTGACAGGAACTGGAATACCGCTTAGACATTCTCCGAGTTATCGAGAGGTCACACGTTGCAATTTACTGAGATAAATGGTCTTTAAACAAATTCATGATAATGCTAACAATATATTGAAAAAAACATGCTTAATTATAACAGTTTGAGCCCAATAAATAGTTATAATCTGGACAGACTTTTGATTCACCCTATATAGTAAAAATTCATGTTATTCAGGGAAAGAAACCTTACACGGAGATTTTTTTCAAACTAAATATTATTTTGTTCTCCCCCCCCCCCCTATATTCTTTCGCATTACCTTCAATATGGTCAAAGTATTTGTATATTATTTTAAATCTTAAGAGAGAAAATATTGCAAAAGAATTTGAAAATATGGATATAATTTTCTTTTGCCATTTTAAAGGAAGGAAGGTTAGATACTGCAGTTTAATCTTCTCTGCATATACATAGAAAACTAAGTAAATAGCACCGATTTAAAATTGCAACAAGCTACTCACTTTTTTTCAAAAAATGGGCAATTTCTTCAAAAATATTTCAACGCTCCCCTTAAGGATGTCATGAAAAACGGAATGTGGTTTTGTCGCTTCTGTTGGGACTGAATCTTGTGTACCTTTTATCCTTTTCATGAATGTTTCCGCGAATTCATGTATTCAAAAAAGATAACATTTTCGGAAACGACTTAAAGGAATGACTTCCCATACCGGAATTTTTACATTAATAAATTGGAATTTCTTGCTTTAGAAACATTTCTATTATTTTCTATAATTTTCATTGAATTACTTTATGGGAAAACAATTTTTTAACGAAAGAAATTAAGCTGATTGAAATGATTTTGCATAAATTTACAACAAAAAGTGAGAAATTTATTTACTCCTGAAAACATTTTTATGTTACAGAAAGACTCTGTGAGGCTCTCTTCTTTGACGGCTTAAGCACATGCTTGTTTTGCCTAATGGTTAATCCAAAAAAACTCAGTGTGCATTTACTAACAATGCCTCTTTCAGAATTTAAGATACAAATATGGAGTTGGTACTTTTAAACTTAATTTGTTTTAGATTAAATACATTATTTTTATAGAAAACTGATTAAAAACATAGCACTTATTCATTCTAGGGTTTGCAGCCCCGGGATCCCGAAATCCCGGGATTTAATTTTGGTCGAAATTATAATTTAAAATATTTTTCTCGTCAAAATTTTTTAAGAATTTAAATTTAGAAAATTAATATATTTTTATGAAATATATGCATAGATTTTTTTTGTGCAATTTTTTTTTCTTATTGATAAATATATTTTAAAAATAATCTAACGGAACAATTTTAAGCTATGAGTACCTCATTACTAGGTGCATTTTGATTTTTTGTTTTTAATATATTCAGTTTACAAAGAACTAAATTCACAGACAACCGGCGCCAGGTCAGAATCACCTGATGCACTGGCAAACATTTGCACGCGCAAAGCGTTACCGGGGAAAACTCTTATATTTACATTATTAATATCTTGTATTTTAACTTTTTCACCGTATATATACTTAATATTGTAATATTTTTGGATTATTCTAGTATACCTATTAGGTAGGAAATAATCTTATTAATTTTTTTTTCTTTTGGCTTTTTTTTTTCTAGTTTATTTGCGTTAAGTGTGCATAGCCTCTTATGTGTGCGTGCGTGTTGTGTGTGTGATTGTTACTTGTGCTTGTTTGCGTTTTTATTTATAGTTCTTAGTTATTTTTAGCTAACTACTAGTATACTTACTACGACTACTAATATATTTACTATGGCTACTAGTATACTTACTATGGCTACTAGTATATTTACTATGGCTACTAGCATACTTACTCTTATTAAGTATACTGTAATATAGTTATAGTATTCTTATATAAAATGTCTGAGATTAAATAAAAATTATTTTCTGTTCTAATAAAATACTCTTTTTAAACTCTGTTAATACTATACAGTTATTTACTGGTTTATGTCCTGTTTTTTCTAAAGCTTATGTACACAAGAAATGACGAAATGATTTGTTTAATTTCATTATGCTCTATTTTTTATTTGTTTTTTATGATGAATTAAGTTGTTTTTTTTATTTTTTAAACAATAAAAAAAATATTAAACAATTTTTTTAATTATGTGTTTTCAGTTATATTATGTAATTTCAACTATTCTCTAATGAGTAAATATTTTACATAAATAGTCCAACCCTAATCCTAATCCAATCTCAGAATTTGGATAATGTAATCCCGGAATTGAAAATATAACACTTGAGAGTGTTGCATTAACGCCGCGCTATAAAGCAGCTCGAAGGCTATTAACGATGGACGTCATAATTTTTAAACCACTGTCAAATGACAACTAAGCTGTCACACCCCTTCCAAACTTCCACACCAAGACAACTTGATGACAGATTTAATGTGCATCAATCGCTCTACACAGCGTGTCATCAATGGCAGAAAGACTCGAACTCATAACACTCCAGCCTAGATATCGTGAGCATACCACTAGGCAACCTCGGCCACATACCTTGCTGGATTCTAACAAATTAAGCAACTATATATAAATCTCTACAATTAAAGCTACTCAAAAAATTTATGAGCAACTTAGAATGATCCTTAAGGGGATAATTATGAACTTTATGTTGATCTAATAAGTGAATTTTGGTTGATTACATCAGTTACATTTTTATTTACAATTAAGTTAGTTAAACAGATATTTTAGTTAAACAGTTTTTTTTTGTGCGGAACACTTAAATTTCATGCAAAGGGGGAAAAATCTGTTTTTCAGAAAAACATTGCAGATGGGGAAAAATAGAAACTAATTACGATTTTTCGTGAGTTTTTTTAGTGAACGATCCCAATTTATATCAATTTATTTCAAACAAAATAGAATTTTGAAGTACTGTTAAATGAGACTGAAACACAATACTTGATTATTTGTTCAAATATATATATATATATATATATATAGCATCATCTGAATTCTAATAATAACAAAAACTTTCTCTATACTCTTTTCTCTTCAAAATTACTCGATCAAGTTACAGACTAACAAGTAGGATTTACATTCAGTCATATTTTGAACAATCAGTTGATTCTACTTTGAATCCCGGGACATGCAAATATATTTTGAAATAAACAATAAACAGGTGGATTATCTCGCAAGACCTCTCACAGAGTTTAATGTTTACATTGATTTGATTGCCTTACTAACCAGCAATAAAAAAATATATCAAGAGGGAATAAAAAAAAACAAATGATAACTTCTATTCAAGCAAATATTTTTGAAAATTTGGGCAAGATTCCATACATTGGAACCATTTCTAAGTGGATAAATAATAGAAGAGAAGAAATTCGGTGCACTCTCGAATCTTCGGCAAAATCCTTATTACTCCAGTACTTCTGCAAAAATTCAAATTTTTAGACAATGCAGTTTGTAGCTGTTTAAATAACTTGGATCATATCTTGGTAAGCTTCAGAAGATATACACACATCCTCGAAATAATCTTAAATATTTTCTCAAAATCGATCCATTTTGCCGCATTACTTTCAAAGATTTATTCGTAAAAGCTGTGTCAAGCGGATCAACATTTAGGTTTTTTTGTTCAGAAAATGAAATATTTTCATATCTATTAACTTGTAAATGTTTGTTCTTTTAGGGAATAGTAGCCTATGCTGCTTTAAATTCCTCTCAATAAATTAATACATAAAACCTTTTCAAAAGAAAAATGTTTCTTTCAATATAATTCATTAATTCTCGTTTATCTTGATTTGTAAGTATGCCTTATTTTAGCTGTCGTCAGGTTAGTAATAATCGATTATTTTCTATGTTATTGGGCACTTTTTTTCGTTTGTTCTCCTCACAAAACATTTTTCCGAATTTCCGATTCCCATCATTACAATAACTGTGACAGCAAATTGCTATTTAGGTATCATAGCTCTTTTTTCTTCGATCAGGTTTATTTCTGGCATCAGCATTTACCGATGTACTTCGTTTATCGAACAAAAAGCCACCTGCAATTCTAAAATGGGAAGAATCTATTCGACTTATTTTTAGTAGTATTCTGGGGGAATGTGAACTGAAAAAGAAACATAATTGCTGATTTTCTTCAAAACATGATCGATTTTTACACAAGTTTTTGCATTATGGCTCAATATCGGAACATATATTACTTTTTTCTCGTGTACGACTCTGTGTATTTATTTTTTTTTCTTATTTTATTCACATATTCTTCTGTATTATTCAACAACTAAGATATATAATAACTAAGATATATAATAACTAAGATATATAATTATTTAAGGGGGAAGTGATATGATATCCATTCTTATTTTGATGTAATTGAACATCATAATCCAAAATTTGAGAAGTCAGGTACTAACAGTAAGACAGAGCAAAAACTAATGGTTCATTTTATTTAAATAATTAAATAAGAAATTTTTAGCTTGAGAAGTCAAATAAAAGTAAAATACGACTTGAGAGTAATAAATTATACAGATATCAGAATTGAAATGTGAATACCAGTTACAATAAAAGGAAATTTGTAAAATTAAAATATTTTCCTAACTCGAGTCAAATACAGTCCTTGTCAAGTACAATATAGTGCTCTTTGATATTTAAAGTCTAAGCAAAGAAGTGAAATTTCTTTCTTTCGTCCTAATGTTAATATCTTCTTCCGACTGCGCAAGTTATTGTGTGGCCCCAATAACCAAGTTTGCATAATCGGTTTTGTTATTGTCGATTCATGGATTCGAATTCGTGCACCACTAAGGATTATCGGTTAAAATGCTCGTTTGCGTTAAATTTACCGATGTTCAAAGTCCTCATGATTGCGTGGTGTTCCATGTTAGAGTGAGGGAGTGAATATTAACGTCGCACTGTTCAGCAATACGAGGGCTTTTGGGGACGTTCCGCGTAATTTTGAACCACGGTCAAGTAACGCGGACGACACCTGAGCTGGCACCCCCCTCTCCTAACTACCACACCACACCACGGGAGGATGTTTGAGCTCTCGACAGATTTAACGTGCATCGCTCCCCTACACGGCGGGTCTTCAGTGGTACTGGGATCGAACTCATGACACGCTAACCGTTCCATGTTAGAAGAGTGGGACGTCAGCTCGGAAATCAGTCGTTCTCGTCACTTGCTCATGGTACAGAATTATCAGATCAATTTTCAATAGCATTAATGTTTCTTCGTAGTTAAATATTAATAAAAATCAATCAATAACAAACTATTATATTTAAAAAAATTATAATGCAGCTTAAAGTAAAGTACGTGACCGGGTAACCGATTGATCATGAATACAAACTCATGGTCGGTGCTGTCGAGTTGCAAGCTTGAGCCCCAATGCCACTGAAAACTCGCCGTATAGAGGGGCTGAAGAACGATAAATCTGTCAAGGCTTTAAATCTTTCCATTAAAGTGGTGTGGAAGTTTGGAGAAGAGGTGCCAGCTCAGGGAATCGTCCTCGACATTTGATCATAGTTCAAAATTACAAGGATCCTTGCCAATAACCCTCGTGTTGTTTCAGAGTGCAACACGAGGATCAAACAAAGCAAAACCAATTCACAACAAAATCAATTCAAGCAACTAAAATTATAGCTGTTAAAAGTTAATTTCAAGGATTTTTTTCCGTATATTACAGTAAACAAAGGGCTGGAAAGGAACATGATATAGTTAAAAGAATCGATGGAACACGGAAAAAACCATACTAAATAAATCTGCCAAACTACTTCTACAAAGTTAATGTGTTATTTGATTATAATGTAAATCTCGGGATGCTTTTAATAATCCTCGTGTAGCTAATAGTATGATTTAAATAACATCTAAATAATGGTGTTATGTATAAGATAGTAATGAAGTATTTCTTAACATGTGCATTAAGTAGCAATACTCAAGTGGCAGAGTTGCAATTTTAAGTTACACACAATTACAACAAAATCCTCGTTTTTTAAAGTTACAGAATTACAAAATATTTCAGTAAGCTTTTATCGAGTTATTTCCTAAGTGTGACAATCGATTATGACTGAAAGCTTTATATAGCCCCAAAATACAATTCCTCTTAAGGCATAACAGTCCTTAAAACAGGCCCTGCTCATTTTCGAACACAATCCTTTTTTTCAGTCAGAAAAGATTATTATAACTACAACTTTCCTTACTAAAATCATTTCTGTTTGCTTACTTTTTTAATTTGTTTGGTTCTTTCATAATTACTTAATTAAGATTGATTGCAAGACCAATATTTATTTTTGCTCACAGTTTATATAGCTTAGAAGTTTTTTACTTTGTTTTCATTAAATTTTTCTATCGAGAAAATATCACGGCCCAAAACCTTCTCAGGTTGCTATGAGAAATGATGTTTGAAAGAGATAGAATATGACTAAAAATGGTAAAACTAAAATCCAGCCTTCAACTTATAAAGGATGAGTTATCCCATTCCTTAGTGTGGGGGAGTCGGAAGGAAGATTAGCCATAGTCAATGTAACTTCAATTTAGTCTCAGATACGAACAACAACACAAATACCAAATATGGAAAACAATAGAGAGGCAGACGAGATACGAGAAGACTTTAAAAATCCGATCACTTACGTCAAGGCAATATCTTCTGATTCTTAGTGACCTAATCTAATTTGATTCCTAATTGGCAAATAGTCAACTTTAATATTACAATAACCAGCTGTGAAGTAACCACGCTTCACTTCACGTTTAATCAATCACTGCTAGCCGTAGTAGTCTAACCTCCCTCTCTTAACTCGAAAATTTAATCTTTATATACAAGTCTTAATTTACTTACTCACGTCTTCTTCTTCGAAGGAAGGCTTTCAATAGATTAAATTTTAAAAACCGATTTTTCCCCAAGAGGGCTGTAAGGGAAAAAAAATCCAAATAGACCTGTGACAAGCTGATGCTGCAATGAGACTAGAATACAAATGTTCTGAATACAAATATTGCAGAAACTGAATATTCCCAGGATGTGCCAAAATCTACATTGCAGTAAATACTCGTATTTTGTAGTTTTACAACACAGCATAACAACAAAAATTTTAACTTTATAAACTGCTCCGATTTAAAACTGAGAAAAAAATTAGATATATATTATTTACAAACTACATGATTTCTAGCTAAAGTTTGAGCCGACTGGGTAGCGTAGTTGGTTTATCGCTGGCCTTCTGCACCAAGGTTGCGTGTTCGACTCCGGTTCAAGCCGGTGGATTTTCATGATGCAGAAAACTGACAGAGGCCATGTCGTATGATCATGCGGCATGTAAAAAATCCCTTGAAGTGTCCGTTTGGCTTGGGTGCTCTCGGCAAAATTAAGTGGCCGCGGTGGCCGAGTGGTCTAGGCATCGGATCATGGCTAGCATGTCATGGGTTCGATCCTAGTACCACTAAAGATCCGCCGTGTAGGGGAGCGATGCACGTTAAATCTGTCGAGAGCTCAAACGTCCTCCCGTTGGTGTGGCGTGGTAGTTAGGAGAGGGGGGTGCCAGCTCAGGTGTCGTCCGCGTCACTTGACCATGGTTCAAAATTACGCGGACCGTCCCCAAAAAGCCCTCGTGTAGCTGAACAGTGGGACGTTAATATTCACTCACTCACTCGGCAAAATTAAATTCCTAAGTTCAATTTCGCATCGTCAGAGTTCAGGTGCCTCCATCTGGGGAGAAAACTGGGCATCAAAATTACTTGCGGCAGTTGGTGTCGCCTATACGGTGTCGCACTAAAAAGTGATACCAGCTTCTGATGAATGAACTAGGTCTGCAAAGGTAAAAAATACCAATACACAGCCCATTTGAAAAAAAAGCTTTAGTTTGTATCTTTATTATTCTGAGTTTAAATGCATTGTATTTAAAGCTTTTGTGAAAATATTAGGTTAAGATAAAGCTGAATAATCTGCCATTATATAACACTATCAATATTATGCAAAAGCATAATTTGAATTGAAAAAATTGTTTCCAGTCATAATGAAGTGAAATAATATTTTAATATCTAACATAAGTTGGAAAACAACATATTAAAAATTAGAGCTTTACAGGCATTATTAATTTTTATTTTATGCCTTTACAAACTTTGAATGTGTTTTTCACAAACTTTTAATTTTGAAGATGTTAGTCTTTTTTCTAAGCCCCATAGTTTCGTTTCTGTTCAAGATAGTCTTGAAATTTTTTGTATTTACTCCTAAATATGTACTCTATAAAAGTTAAAATGGATTTAGGTCTGAGAGCTTTAGTTAGCTTTTTAAAAAATCTTAAATTTAATATTTAAAAAAAAACGTGTTTCTCACAGGTTTAGCTAGAAAAATAATTATTAAAATTTAACAAGGAAACATATTTTAAATTCCGTACCAAATTTTAATTTCAATAATTTAAGAAACATAAATCACTTAAAATAATTAACAAATTTTAAAACTAGCATTTTATTAAAAAAATTAAGAATTTTTTTTATTGTAAAATAATGGTCTGTCAAACCGACTTTTCATTTTCATAATTAAGTTGTTTTTTTATCTGAATATAAAACAAAAATTTTATTTTTACTGTGACTTCCTCCAAAGATTTTTTTGAAAAATGACACTGTGTGTGTAAGTAGCTCTAATGCTGGCTTTTTTCAGTTTCTACGATTTGATTTGAATGTTCGTTTAAGTTCGCACTCCGAAACAACACGAGGCCTATTGGTGACATACCTAGTAATTTTGAGCATCGTTCACGTGTTACAAGGACACCACCTAAGATCGGTAACTCCTCTTCAGACTTTTACACCTCTCCAATGGGAGTAATGGGAGCCTCAACTGATTTAACGTGTAATAAATTCTTAAAGAATTATCTTCTAGGAAACTTTTCAAAAGGAAAAGAAACCTTTGTGCTTTGCTTTTTAGAACTTTTTACATTATATTTTAGTAGTTCTCGTGTCCATGAAATAGACGTATTACCAATTTGAAAACTACTTAATTATCTCAAAAGAAAGTGTATGGGAATTTCGAGAGTAAAATAGCCTATTTTTTACTTAGATATTAGTCTTATCTAACCCAAACGAGATTAAAACCTAGTAAGTACGGATAATAACTCATTGGCTTCATTTTTGCTAAGTTTTACAAATTTATACCTCTATGAAAAGATTGCAGGAAAACAAACTGTTCACCTTATAAATACACATTTCTATGCGACTGTATAATTACTTATATAAATATATTATAATATATTTTCATAAATCTGTTTAAAAAGCAATAGCTCTATTCTAAAAGGAAACAACACACAAACGAAATATTTTCTAAAATAGAACATAACGCAAAAATATACGTCTGAATCAGATTTATGAATCATAAATTAACAAATATTTTTAGCTATTTTGAAATAAATAATTACACCTTCCTGCACAAAAAGGTTTCGATATGTCTCTGCTTTATAAAAAGAGCGCTATGTTTATTCCATAAACCCTATTACTCGCCATTTTTTTTTTATAAATTTCATTTTTGTTCTCTTTTGGGTAATGTGATCTAACGCCCTGGATTTCAGCCAAAATGATGATGGCCACACCTAACAAAAATGATCCAAAACAAAGGTTGAGGACCATTTTTTTCTTCTTTTTTTATGCTCATGACATTGTTCCCAAGGAAGCAGGCAAAATTTCGTGAAGCCCATATTTTATCAACTCGATCGGAATGAATATTTTCTCAGATAGAACAGTCCTTGTTTTATTCATAGCCTCGAAACAGATGATGGCGTTGAATTTCAATGAAATATTCTCGTAAGAAGAAAGCGAGTTTCGAGTAATGAAGGTTATTCGTGTTGGTCGAATTTCTTAAAATGTAAGTATTTTAAGCATGGCAGTGTTAACGTCCAGATAATTTGAAATTTATTTACAGTAGAAAAGAATACCCAAAAAACGACACGATCACAAATTTTGTCATTTAATCTCACTCATTCGAGGAACTAAATTGTTTTGTCCAATTATTTATTTTACGAGATTAATTAGAAAAGAATAATTTTGCAAAAAAATCATGACACATCGTAAATAAATTTCTCCCTCGCTCTACATTGAAACTAAATTCTCGTTCTAAACATCCTCATCATGCAATACTGTGATGTAACCTACAATGATGTTGTACAATTTAGCCAACAAAAATGATGTACAATGTAGCCTACAATGATTTTGTACAATATAGCCTACAATAATGATGTACAATGTAGCCTACAATAATGTTGTACAATGCCGCCTACAATAATGATGTACAATGTATCCTACAATGATGTTGTACAATGTAGCCTATAATGATATTATACAATGTGGCCTAGTGGTTATGGTCACGAACTCGTGGTCGGAGTATCTAGGGTGCGGGTCCTGGTGCCAATGAAGACCCGCCTTGTAGAGGGGGGTGATGTACTCCCGTTGGTGTGGTAGTAAGGAGAGAGGGGTACCGGCTTAAGTGTCGTCCTCACTACTTGACCGAAGGGCACGATTTCGAGGTCCGTCGTCATTAACCCTCATGTTGCTTTATAGTGCAATGTTAATATATACAATGTGCAATGTTAATATATATAATATATACAATGTTAATATATACTATCATACAATGTGATGTGGTTTATCTAACAAGCACTAAATCCCTATTACCCAATTTTAGTTTTCGTTTCCGACTGAGGACCACATTCTCTTAAGGGTACCAGGAGAAGCTTGAAAGAGTAAAATGCCAAAAAATAAGACTCTGTTTATGGGACATATATCTTTAAAAATTTCCAATAGAAAGAGCTTAGATTTTTTTTTTTTTGTGATTTTAATGAAGATGTTTCAATCATTCTGTAGAAATACGAAATAGTTTTTAGTTAAGAAAATTTCTTTTCTCTTTAATTTAAATTGGACATAATTTGTGAGATCTCGTACTACATGCTTATGTTTAGGTTCCATTTTTTGAAAAAGTATCTCTTAAACATGAAAAAAAAAGTTTGCACATGTATAAAACAATATACAAAATATAGTGAAGCTATTTTTTTAAAAAAATATTAATATAGTTTCTTTAAAAAAATTATTAAAATTTGTAATATTGAAAATTTTATTACCCCCCTTTTTCACTCATAAAACTATTCTTTAAAAAACTATGTACTACTTCGTCTAAAAAAACAGGTTCATTTTGTGCTCAGGTATCCTGTATAGAAGTATAAAAAATTTGGAACCGTATAGCGCAATAGTTTTTTTTAAAGTGTACCCAAAAGCAAAAACTTATGCTTTGGAGAAAAAGTGAAGAAACTAAACATTTGTAAGCGTTTGCTTACATTTTTGACAATTACTTTTTTCATATTTTAAGGTTATTTTATCAACGAACATATAAGTGTCATACATTTTTAGATTTAGAAAAATATGCACTACTAAAATTGAAAAATCGATTTTCTTAATGTGTTCGATGTTCTGGCTTCCCCTTAAGAAAATCCGATACGTTATTTTTAATAACTTATAAAAGTAGTCTTATTGGTTGTCAGGAGCCGACTTTACGACCGTATATAGCCCCATATTTCCTTCAAAAGTTCAACGGTCTTCTAATAGATTTTTCTCACGTGCTATGGTTATCAACGAGTAGTATACTTTATAGGGTAGCTTATAAGCTCGAGTGGCACTATCTAACAAAAGGCGGTGACCACGGTAACCGAGTAGTTCCGGTTGTGAACTCGTGACCAGCGTTGTTACTGAAGACCCGGTATGTAGATTGCAATCAATTTTCTAATGAATTAAATACAAATAATAGATAAGCTTCGTTTCATGATAAAAATTTAATTTTAAAGAAGATATTAGTCTCTTTTACTTTTTTCTATTGAAGGTGTATAGTCTCCCTATTTTATAATTTTTCAAAATTGGAAAAATATATTGAACCTTTGTTTTTAAAAAATAGAATCATTTCACTATATATTTCTGAATCACCAAAAGAATTTTTTTACTGGTAATAGGAACTCAGATCTATTCCATTCTTCTTTTTCACATATTGGAAAGAATCTGAATACAAAAAGAACATTCGATAATGAAGATCAGTCTCGATATAAATCAAAATGTTAAAATTAAGTTATGAAGAGTGTAGCAATACTAAACATAAAAACTATACAATTGAAATTGCATTTACAAATTTCAAACAGAGGCAATATTTGGTAATATTAACAATTTTTATTAATCAAATATGTGTTGAAAATTATTAAAGTAAACTAAACCAAAGCATTACTCATTTAGCGTTATCTAAGTTACGTTACAATTCTGTGGGAAATAATAGTAGCATAATACATTTTTATTACACACAGCTCAGAATAGCTTACAACAAACGTTACGTACCCCTAGAAAGTTAGAAGTAAACACATTGTTTTACATGTTCGAGAATATATATTTCAGGTTGTATTATCTTGTATTTGAAAGTTGTTGTGGTCATGGAAAAATTGGAAAATATATTTCCAAAATACTTAAGTCTCACACAATCATTAAAACATT
>BMAO01025225.1:0-18707 GCA_019973975.1 Trichonephila clavata
TTCCTCACATCGATTTGTGTTGTTGCAACTTTGTAAACATCATTGTTGAATAAATGTTATAATTTAACGCACTTTGTAGTTCTTTTCATTGTATTTTTAATCTGACTCGTCTCTTTTATGTGATAAATAATACAGTTATACTTAAAAAATCACATCAAATTAGAAATACATCGAAATTCGAGGTATTAAAAGATTTTTCGAAGAAAAATGAATTATTAGATTATTTTCTGCATTGTTACTGAATCCGGAAAGTAAAGGAAAAAGTCTAGAAAATACATATTTAAAACAAGTGTAAATTTAATAGTTATTTCGAGTGTTTTTGAAAGAGATTCACTTCAATAAAATATGTAAATAAAATTCAACATGAATGAACAAAACCATTTCGCATTATCTTCAATTTTTATTTAATCCAATTTGAAACATTTAAATGACAATTTTCGTTATTAAATGTACCTTTTCTTCTTTTTTGTTAAATGATTAATTTCTAAAAAGGATTATTTAAGCCTGAAATTATGACAGAAATTGGATAAATATTTCTGTTTGTAAACTAATATAGCTTCAAAATTTTAATCTTAAAATTGTTTTTTATGGTTCAGAATTTAAAATATTTTTTAAATAATGCTCTAATTGTAACTGGAATATAATATGCGTGTGTGTTTTGTTTGTTTTGCAATGATTTTCCTTCATTTAACAAGTTTTTAAATATTAAATTTAAAACTACCTGGTGAACTCTTGGAATTTAATATCATTCCTATCATGGCACAAATAATCTTATAATCCAATAATCATGCACTCAATTTTCATTTCATACTAATAGTAGAGTATGAACCAAGATTTTATGAAATTTAATCTACTACTATATTTCTTAGTTCATGAGATATTAAAAAGTAGAAGATAGTGAGGACATTTTCTGAAAACACTAATTTTTGGATTTATTCGGCTTGCACAAGATTTTCAGCAAATAAATCAATGATAATTAAGTAATGTTGGATTTTGAGTGATAATTTAAGAATAAATCAATGAAGTAAATGGGGACAATTCATAATTTCTGAATTTTATATCATCAAATTATCCTCGTCACTTGATCATGGTTCAAAATTACGAGGTTCGTCGACAAAAGCCCTCGTGTAGCTGAACAGTGCGACGTTAATATTCACTCACTCACTCATCATCAAATTACATAAAATTTCATGTCCATCCAATGCATGTTTTTCTTATAACTTATTTCTTATATTCCTTTTAATGTTTTTGGTATATAATTTTTTTGACTTTTATCATATATATATCACATTTTATATCATAAAAAATAGTTTGCTGGCAATTTATTTTACTAGAGTTAGACTAAAAAATTAAATGTATGATAGATAATTTCATTTCTTTTAAATATTTTATAAATTAAGCTTTCTTTAAAATTAACAAATACTTCTAGAGTTAATAGTCTTAAATTTCAAAATTAAATCGCATAATTATGTAATTATTTACCATGATTTGAAAAATGAAATATAACATTTTGCTCAGAATTGAGATATATGTAAGATATGAAATATAAATATTTTACGAAAAAAATCATCAAATTTAAACACATTAATAAATAAAATTGGAATCATAGTACAGATATAAGTAAGTATTATACAAAGAAAAACTATAAAAATCTATTTGGATTTTAATAGTAAATAAGTTTGTTTATACATTTAGTTTGTGTAAATAGTTTTTGGATGAAAAATTTACTCAATTCCATATAAATTCAATTTATTATGATATAAAACAAATAAATGTTTTTTTATTAATTGCTATTTTTTATTTAAAAACACAACTGGTATAAATGAGACTAAAATTTTAAAAATCACATTTCAAAAGGAATTTTGTAATACCAAATCTTATTTTTGTGTAGTAATCCAATAATAGTAACAGAACAGAGTAATTCATTAACAATAACAGAACACTATTATAAAAACAGTAAGTTTGAATCTTACATTCGTTCCTAAAGAGTGAGAATAACATATTACACTTAAAAAGTAGAGTTACGTATATGGACAACTATTTGTAGATAGCATCCTTTATTTCTAATGAGGAATTCATTAATGGTTTGTTATATAGATCAAATTTATAAATTCCAAATTATAGTTAAAAATTTATTTGTAATATTTTTATTTCACTCTCTTATGTGTTCTATTTTATTAAATTATTTCTGTTTATTAAGGCTGTCTTCGCTAACTGTACGTGAGTCTGAACTATAAACGAGGAACACATTTTCAAACAGAAAAATATCTCGATTCTCCTGAAAAATTTTAAAGTTTTAATTCATACACCTGTTTACAATATAGATTTTTTAAAATTTCGAAATATTCCATATAAGTAAGTAATTCTTCATTTTAATATATAAAAGAGTAGCTCAATGGCCATTACCGTATAGCAGAAGAAATGCAAAACACATTTTAGACAACAAAAAAATAGATCAACGCAACTAAAAATGAGTAGTTTGATAAAATATGATACTACATAGAAAAGGTAAGAAGGAAGTCTAATATTTGTGCTAAAGACCATTTGTATGTGAAAAAATATTTTGAATAGGGTCACATTCTTAAACAGTATGCGAAAACAGCATTAGAAAATTAACGTTTTATGTTCTACAAATTAAAGAAAAACAACAGAAAAAGCAAATTAAAATGGTTCTTGCAGGAAACTTGATTTCTCATTTAATACTTAATATATCCTTAAATAATTTCTCAACACTTTTTTTATGATAAATATAAAAGAAATTTCTACACAATGTTTCGAAACATATTTTAGGTATTTATTACATTTCTAACAAACTTCTCTCTCATTCTATTGTTCTTAAAGTATATACAACTTGAATATATACATAACGTCTAATAATCCTCAGTTAAGATTTTTTACAATATGCGAAGAGCGAAATAATTATAATATCTTGAATATTTGTAGGAGTATTATTTTCTATCGACTTGTTAGTATCCTTTCATTATTTCGAATTATTATACTCTATGGAGTCAATAGCATTGAAACTCTAAAAAGAAAATCATATATTTCAATGTTATAATTAATTTAAACAATTTTGAAATTGTTTAAAAATAATGCACAATGTAACAAGAAAAAAGAAGTCTATTCAATGCAACACAATCACAACTGCGGCCTCGCCATTATCCCTTTTTCTAACCTCGGCTTTCAGACGATACATTCAAAAACAAAATTACTCGAGATTCGTCTGCTGGGAAAAGCCCCTGAAGTTTGACCTTGTTGCTATTCCAACTGAATACAGAATCAATTTGCCATCTAAAGAACGTAGGCTACAACTGAAGAGTCTTAACCTTGTTTGGACTGTCCATCATAACAACTTTCCCGATCACACCCTGTTTCAATCCTCCTTATCGAGTTCTTCCTCCAAATAAGAATGGTGTAGGTTTGTGATGTCACCACAAACGATAATAAGCAAATGATGCGATTGATAATCCCTTGGGTATTATTTATGCGCAGCATGTAAACAAAATTACGGTAATTATGATACTTGTCAAACGATTACGTATTCCACTTAGATAAATAGATTTTGCAGTATTCTTGAGATTGATACTTGTTTTGTGTAGGTTAAAACATTTTCCTCGGGCCCGGTTTATATATTAAGAGTAATGTCTACAATTTAAATTCTTGTTCGTAATCTTTCATTCTTTTAAGTAATGAACTTGGAACTATATTGAGCGAATAAATGAATAATAAATCAGTAAATAGATTTTTACATTATACATATCTGGGGATTACTACGTTTGTATTTTAAGCTGATTATATAAGGTTTATTTAGATAAAGTTTTTAATTAAAATTTCATTAATATTTAATCATCTCCTAAGCGTTAATGAAAGAAATAGAATAGTGGAAACATGAACTATTCGAGCTTAAAGAATAATAAACATAAACTTTACAAAACAAACATAACAAATAAACTTTACAAAAAACGTAAAATAATTATCGATCTCTATTGAAATTATTTAGAAGCAAAATTAATAAAAAAAAACAGTATTAATCTATATATATATAAAGGAGAAAAGAGCGACTGACTGACTGACTGACTGACTGATTAATCACGAAATCTCTGGAACTATTCAACCTACAGACTTGAAATTTGGTAGACATGTTCCTTTGATAGAGTAGACATCAGCTAAGAAAGGATTTTCCGAAATTCGAAACGCAAGGGGCGTTACGGGGGTTAAGGACTTTAATAATAATTGTTTCCATGTTTTAACTACTTGATGTACAATCTTGAAATTGGGTAAGCGGATTCCTTTCAGAGAGTACAGATCCGCTACAAAATGAGTTTGCTGAAAATCGACCCCCAAGTGGCGTTGCAGGGGCTTAGGGGGTGTTATAGATAATTATTTCCATTTTTAAACTATTTGACGCACTATCTTTAAATTTGATATATAGATTCTTTCGTAGAATAATGATCAGTTACAAAACGGGTTTTGTGAAAACAGACTTCTAAGTGGCGTTGTGGGGGATTAAAGGGCGTAATAGATAAATATATCCGTTTTTAAACTACTTCACCTACCTGCTTGAAAATTGGTAGGTAAGTTTCTTTCCTGGAGTAAATATCCGCTACAAAATGGGTTTTGGGAAAATTGACCCCCAAGGGTGTTGCGGGGGCGAGGGGTTTAAGGGGCGTTATAAATTCCTTTTTTAAGTTATTAGACGTACAGTCTTGAAACTTAGTAAGCAGATTCCTCTCATAGGGTAGAGATACGCTAAAAATGGGTTTCGTGAAAATTGCCCCCAAGTGGCGTTGAGGGGACTTAAGGGGCGTTATAGTAATTATTTCCATTTTTAAACTATTAGACGCACAGTCTTTATATTTGATAAAGAGATTTCTTTCATAGAGTAGAGATCAGCTATAAGAAGGCTTTGTGAAAACAGACCTCTAAGTGGCGTTGCAGGGGAATAAGTGACGTAAGAGATAAATATTTTCGTTTTTAAACTATTTGACCTACCTACTTGAAAATTGTTAGGAATGTTTCTTTCATGGAGTAAATATCCGCTACAAAACGGGTTTGGAGAAAATTGACCCCCAAGGGGTGTTGCAGGGGGTTAAGGGCAGATATAAATAATTATTTCTTTTTTTAAACTATTAGACTCACAGTCTTGAAATTTGGTTAGCAGATTCCTCTCATAGGATAGAAATACACTGCAAAATGTGTTTTGTGAAAATCGACCCCTAGGTGGTGTTGCGGGGGTTCAAGGGGCATTATTGATAATTTTTTTGCATTTTTAATTAATTGGACGCACAGTCTTCAAATTTTGATAAGCAGATTCCTTTCATAGAGTGCAATTCCCCTACAAAATAAGTTTTGTGAAAACAGACCCAGAAGTGGCGTTGCGGGGGATCAAGTGGCGTTATTGACAATTATCCCCATTTTTAAACTGTTAGACGTACAGTCTTGAAATTTGATAAGCAGATTCCTTTCGTAAAGTAGAGAACCGCTACAAAATGGGTTTCGCGAATATCAACTACTAAGTTGAATTTCGGGAGATTAAGAGGCGTAATCGATAAATATTTCCATTTTTAAACTACTTGATCATCCTGCTTGAAAATTGGTAGGCATGTTCCTTTCATGAAATAGAGTTCCTCTAACAAAGAGTAAAATGAAAATTGACCCCGAAAGATGTTTGCGAGGGGTCAAGAGGAGTTACAGAAAAAAATTCCTGTTTTTAATTGTTAGACCCATGTACTTGAAATTTTTTAAGCATATTTTTTTTTTTTGTTAATAGGGATCCACTAAGAATAAATTTTAAGCAAATCAAGTTCTGGGGGGGTTGCAGGGGGTTACTGGGACGTATTGACAAAAAACATTACTTTTTTCGAGCTACAAGGACTATAATAATGAAATTTGGTTTGCATTTTTCTTTTGTTGAATTGAAATCCGCTAAGAGCGGTAATTTTGGAAAACGGCTCTCAACGGGATTACGGGGATATTTATAGTAAAACTTTTGCTTTTTTCTGTTAGATTTAGACTTGAAATTTGGCTTGCATGTTCAATTTACGGAGTAGAGATCCACCGAAAATTGGTTTTGCGGGAATCCACTTGGTTTTTGAGTTACGAAAGAGCAAACATCATTCTATGCTTCAATTTTAGAGATTTTTAGAAAATACAAATTAGATGAGTTCTGCTCTTTTTTTTTATCAACAGGTGACAGTTTCAGGTATAAGTATATTTTTCAATTCAATCGAATTCTTAATGCTAGGACTTAGATATCAATAATTTATACATATATATAAGCAGTAAAAATTTATAAAACATCATGAAATACCCAGCGAAGCGGGCGGGTAACAGCTAGTAAAGATATATGCATATATGTTTGACATTGCTTGAACTATATTTTACCTTAGTTTGTAAAATCTAAAACAAATAAAAAATGTTTCATTTTAAAAGTATGTAAAAATTAGGAGAATATTTTCTACATTTTCGCGCGTTTAAAAGCATTTATTATATTATATCCCCTACATAAGAAATATCGTTTCGAAATTCTCAAGAGAGATTTATTAAATATTTTTATGCAATGAATGAATTTTTATGCAAAATATAGCTTTACATTTTCACAAAATCTTACTTGCTACCCTTCGACATATATGTAATCCCCCCCCCCAGTTCTATCATTAGAAACAAATAAAATATAAAAACAACATTAATGCAACTTTTGAAATGTAAAGTATAAATCCAAATTAATGTTTTATATACCTTGGTTATAGATTTTACATATTTTATACTTTTATACAATCCGATAGGTAATCAAAATTTCTTTGAATATTGTATACTTTTGCAAAAAAAAAAGCCTTAATATCATGAAAACTATACTGAATTGAATAATCATGAAAACTGTTCGAATGTATTTAGAAGAAAAGTTGACAACACCCCTATGAAATTTTAGCTAAATCAACATTATCGAAGCAAACTTTAATCTATGACTCAAGAAATAATTCGTATAAATGTTGCACATTCAGTAAACATGTACATTCGTATACGATGAACTTGATCTACAACCTATTTGGAAGGAAAATTTGTGTTTGGAATACGAGTCGCGTGTTTCAAATAGTTCGTGCTCTTGTCCTCGATCAATTGAATTTGGTTTGGACACAAAATTAACCTTACTGTTTTTGCTATTATCCATTGAATATATCTTATTGACAAGGATTGTTAGGAAGTTTTCGTGAGAACACTGAATTTTGATTGGGGGAATTTGAAAAGAAATTTGAGGTGGAATATTTATGCTATTATATTAAATCCAAGGCCTGTACGTGAGTACTGATAGAATGGAAGAGTTCATGGAGGATTATAAGTAAGTGCTGATTTCAAAGGAGTTAAATGAACATGAAAATAATATAATAAATTACAGTTTAAAAAAACTAAAAAGCACCATTTTATAGTTAATCGAACTAAGTTTTAATTTAACCTTTTAGTCGCCAAATCTGGAATTAGTCACCAAATCTGGAAATGGGATCTGAAACTAGTTGCCAGATGTGGGATAGGATCTGAAAATGAGAAATCGTTAATCTTGATGATCCTTATCAGGACAATGAAACAAAGTTAATAAATTATTGTAATGCCATTGGTCCTAGACAAGTGAGCAAAATTTCGAATTAATCTGACATTTAAAGTGGGTAAAAATTGAGTTCAAAGATTCCGTTACATGCAAGTGAAGCCTATAAAAGGGTGCTAAAAAGAGAGAAGGAGAAGGATTAGAGAGATGCACTCGATTCCAATTCAAAAGAGGGGAAGCGGAACACCTTAAGGTACACTTTCGAAGAAATTTTTTGAAAAGCCATAATATTTGCTATTAAAATATTTTTCTGGCAAAATATAACTCTAAAACTATGAAATATACATTTAATATTTTACTGATAGCACAAAAAATAATTTGGGAGAAAAACATAGTGAAAATAGTAATTAAATTGATTATTAGAATAACGAACATAACTCAAACGTAAACAAAAATAATACTTTTCTGTAAATTTCATGTTGATCATCATAACATTTTTAGGTCTGGTACTATTTTCCTGATGATAATCAAATTATTACAATTTTTATCAATGTTCGAGTAAAAGAACGCTGAAAAATTATTAAAAAATTATTACGAGACATGATATACACTTTAGTTACTAAAACATATCAACTTTATAATCATGGAAATAGTAAACTCTTTAAATCTATAAAATAAATGTTGTTGTAAAATTTAAACTAATTTGGTTCACAACTTTTTTTTTTACGTTGTCAGATGCCAATACGTTAAAAAAATGCATTTTGAGATAAATAAATCAGAAATAAACTTTAAACTGCAATTTTTAATATTAAACACAATTAGATATACTTAAAATGCCCCTGATTTATAAATAACCCCCTCTTTACTCTCTAAAAACATTGACTTTTTCCCTTGTAGCTCTTAAATTTTTTCTGCACTGCTTTACATTTGGTGTTGAATGCCGTTTTGCATCATTAATTCTATTAACGTCAAGATGTTTGTATGATTTTAAAGTAAAATACTCAGGAGTTACATTAAGTATTTTTAAAACATCAACACAACCCTTGTACGCATCATTAAATTGTGTAACATCACCCACAATGCACCAGATTTTAAAATTTTGAGGCACACGGAAACTTCTTTCGGTACCTGCCCTATAATGCCATTAAAACACTCATTTGAGTTAAGTGTTTTTCCATGCAGGCATTTAGTAAGTAGTTCTTTGGTACATAATTCTAAATATGTTGGCTTAATCATGAGTTTAGCCATTGGATAAACCTTTATATTTTTCTTTTGGCTTTTTGCCATAAAATAATTCTCGCTGGAAGTATCACCAACTATCTTTTCCGATGGGACACTGTCCATGCATGGGTTTCTTGACACTTGATGAGCAATGAAACAGGACCGTAATAACATTTTGTTGAAGACCGGAGAGGTTTCCAATATTGCTACGAACAGCAATCCCATAATAGTCTTGCAATCGGTCAATAAAAGAGTCGTTGAGTTTGCCTTTACCAGACAGATTTTTTATTTTTCGACTTTAGTTTGCGCAATCTAGCACTTACTCTCTTTTGAACATGACTGATGCATTCATACTTTGTGACGCTATCTTTCCCATAAGTGTCTTTGACACTGATAAAGCCCTTAGAATCCCTGTCACCATAATAGTGCTCATATTTAAGGCCTCGTTTCACAATAGAATGTTGAAAGATTCTATTGCACCAACAGCTTCCATTTTTATTGCAGAACCTTGAAAATTTCTATGGCATAATGTTATGTTTATGGGTTTCAAAATATTAGATGCATATTACTTATAAAGTTAGTTTATTCATGATAGTCACGGCAGAGTACAATACACTTATATCTACAGATTCATTACATTACATTCTAATAGTTGCGTGGTATTTATATACAGAATGCTTCCGTTAAGATACAGTTATTAGTCTTTAACTGGTTGCAGTTAAATACACCAGACATACATGATCTGCTGTAAAAGTTTCCGACTCAATGCGTTTAGGCATTTTAGGAATCTTTCTGCAGATGGGACAATATGACGACATTATTTCAATGTCCCCAACTCTATAAGTGTAAAACGACATAGCTGCGACACACACATTCATGGAAGTGTAACCCCTGCGAAGCAGCCACATTCCATCATCTGAAACACCACATTCAACTATTTTATTTTTAGAAGGATGTAGCACACTAACAGTTTAGAAGCTGTTTTTTGCATTGATAGTTTACTAACTTCTAAAATCACAGACATGAGTTTGCTCTCATGATTAGTGTACGCAGCTTTACTGAGTCTGGGTAAATTTAACGTACCACATAATTTAAAATCCAGCAGAAAAACCTTTACCAATATGCCTCATACCATAAAAAAATCTTGTATTTATTTCAGGACAGTTTACAGTTTTTTTTTAACTAGAAACCCCCCTGAGTAAAAGTCACGATGTTTACACCTAATAACAAACTTTGAGTACAAACCATATCTGTAATCCTCCGAAAGCAGTAAACCTTCTTGAAAACATTTTGGGCAACAAAGTTATAAACAAATTTAAGAGGACTTCTATGTCCATAATTAAGTTAGTAGTTACTTTCATATTCTGCCATTTATTCATAAGAAACAGCAGTCATTTTAGTCTTCAAGGAACCAGCGTTGGTAGATGTTGAGCTGCAATTTTTATTTGCAAATCCATTCCTACGAAATTGACGTTTTCTCTTTGCACTAATTCTACGTTTTTAGCGTTACTCATTTAAAATGAAAAAAAAAATAATAATAATAAAGTTTTCAGTAATAAAAATAGATTAAACAGAAACTTATAAAGAGCTGCGTAATCTTAAGCAAATGTAAACAAACAATAGCGCACTCTCTTTTCCTGCCAGATTCTGGATAAAATATTAGTAAAAATCTGTTGCCCATTATATTTTTGGGGATTCTGAAAATTCAAATACTTATTTTAAATTGTATATATTTCCTGCTATTGCATATTTAAACAAAACTTTGAAAAATAAAAATGTAAACAAACATTTTTTTCAACTTCTGAAATGCAGACTTGTACTTCCGGTTATAAAAAGTAGCTACTGGGTAAAATTCATATCCTCAAATCTTAAATTCTGAATAATATAGAAACAAAATTTAAGCACTATTTTAAAGAAAAAAGTTCAAATTTTAGAATAACATCAAAATTCAAAAATCGAAAATTTTGACAAAAATGACATTTTGAATGTGTACGGGTTCCTTAAATCATTAATCAAAGAAATGTTTACCAGTTAGATAAAAAACGTAAAGAAGTAACACCCTAATGAAGCCCAAACAAGCAGTTATAGCAATGAATCAGAGAAAGCATAAACAAAGTTCTTTGGAAAGACTCAAGTAAAAAATAAACTTGATGATTCTTAACCAGGTGCAAGTATAAAACTGGGACTAGGAAGAGAAAATTAGAGTTCATTAAATTTTCATTATTTCACTTAAATCATTTTCCTATTATGTATTTTAATATTAAATAATGTTTAAATACAACTTATTTTAAACTTAATGTATAATATGGTAATTACGATAAACATTTTTATGGAATGAATTCTCAATTCCTATTTACTTTGTTGGGGGAAAGATTGTTTGGTATACATCTTCTGTGATATAGATTCAACGGTTTGGAAAAGGTTAAAAACGTATGCATAACGCAAATTATATCTGTACAAATATATCAAATTTATAAACTGTATTTTTTCAGTCATTTTACTCTGAGATCTACAACAAGTAACAGGAGATTATTAATTATTTATTTGGTTTGAACTTTAAGTAAATAATGTCTAGAGATTGAAAATATATTAATTCTCTAAAATATAAAGCTTTCTACAAACAAACAAAATAACGTCTTTTTTTTAAGTTGTAGAAATATAGAAAAACATTTTGAAATAAATTATCCCTTTCTTGAATTAATGGTTTTCTCTATAACCTTTTCTTTAAAAAAACCTTAAGATTTCCGTAATTGCGGCCACAAAAACAATATCGATTAAGGATATCAAAATTGCCTCTGTGTGAAGATTTTTTTCTGTTTACGTGCCGTGACAACACTTTGTCATTCAATTCTGACTTACTTTCTTCTTCCTATTTCAAATTTACAATAAAACACACTAACTAGCTGTAAGAAACTCTACACCGAAGCATCTTTGAAAGACTCCTTATAAAGACTTAAACCGAACCCCAAATTTATTCTTCAGGATTAAACTCATCATGGATTTATAGATTCTAGATTTGCATACAGTGAAAAGACAGTTTGTCAAAAACGTGAGATTCGGAGCCATGACACTACCATTTTTAAGCACGACCGCATTATATTATGGCCAGACGAAATATCTTCAAATTTTAGGTCTGTTTTTATGTATCTAAGTCAAGGTTCAAGCGAAAGAATGTACTACTGTAAAATATTTAACACATCGGCTGCCAGTGTCACGTTTTTTTTGCTTCGAAATTTATGAGATACGAAATAAACACAAAGAGTGTAATTTGAAAACTTTATATGAACTGCATTACTGTATTCATCTTGATAAATAAATCATCATTTAAGAATTCTTCAGAATGCTACATGTATGTCAATGATGTTGAAAAGATTGAAAGACTCGAAGAGATTTTGATAATAGAACAATTTCTATATATGGAATTGAACTTGGTGCATCCATATCAATAATGCATCTACATTTTCCATAAATTATTCAAAGGTTTATTTTCTTACTTCTAAAATGTTTTAATATCATATATTGAATCGCTTTTTCCCATTTTAAGGAGTCATAAATCTCTTTTTTATAGTAATTTCTTTAATAATTATAAATATTTTGTTGTCATAAATATTTTACTGATTATTAAAACCCCTAGCACAAAACCTTTTTAAAACACATACAAGATGTTGTAAATCATCAATAAAAAAAAGAAAAGATCGGGTTTCAATTTTAATAATAGCTGAAAGCTCTTTCAAAAATTATTATTATTATTATTTTGAAAATTTTTATACACAGCCCGCATGTTATTACGAATTTGAAAGAAAAAAAGTTTGATGGTAAGAAAACTGAATTGCATTCGATATAAATATAGCTTTAAAGACTTTTTCTTCAAATGTCTTAAGACAAATTTAAGATCTGTTTTAAGGAGAAAAATGGTCTAATATTCACCGAAATTTGTGTGTTTATAACATACAAAGTTTTATGTACGAGTATCATATTGAATTTGCAATATTGTGAAACATTTTTTAAATTAATTTATTAATTATATCAACTTTTGTTAGGTTTTGTTATGAATTAGAAATTCTATTAAATGAATATATCATAACTTTATTATCTATAGAAACTTTCTCAAAAATTGTTCACTTGGAAAATTTTTTCAGCATTTAATTCAGATATTTTATTTCCTTATTTGTATCTTTAACCTAATTTTTCCTTTATTTTGCATTGCACATGCACGATGAAATTTTCCTTCTGATCAGATGATAAAGCACATAGTAAACAATCAATCCTACATTTTCAAAAATTATTCATGTGCATTCAATTTATTATGGTACTTCAGAAATTTCCATTAAAACGAAGTATGAAATTACTTAAAAGAGACCCTTTCAATTTGGAAATAGAAATGAGGAACTTCGTAATGTGTCATGTAATGATTTAAATAACTGATGACGGAAATAAGTTCTGATTGAGTTCATTCATTTTTATTGAAATTTTATCTCCCTCTCGATTCCTAGTGGCCTATTTTACTCATTCCAAACCTTCTCATGCAAAAATTTATAAAGAATTAAATATAAGCAAACAATAGAAGTTACAAACATTGCTTAATTTATATTTGTATAATAGATCCATAAACATATGAAATGCTTTTGTCTTAACCCTATTTCGTCAAACGGAAGAAATGTCTGAAATATGAGCAAAGACTTGAAATGATTATTAAATAATTGAGGCAATTTTATGCTACCTATATAATGCTTTAGAAGAAAGAACCAATCTAAAGTAATGCGAATTTAAACCAAATTCATAAGAAAACAAAGATTATAATTTTCAATGAAAAATTTAAGAAGATTCGCATCACTGAAATTATTTTAAAATTTAATTGTAAATTTTATAATTGGTTGATTTGCCAAGAAAAATTCGAATTGCTTCTTGATTTTGAAGAATAGGCAATATTTCAGAAATGGTAATAATTAATATAAATGTGTAACTTAAAAAAATCTTCGGAGCAATTGAAACTATTGGTTTGTTACTTAAGTTTAGTATTATATCAGAAATATCTACCAGATATCAGATCAACATTCTGAATCTGATTATTTTAATTTTTCAAAAAACCAAAGAATTAATTTAATTAATTTTAGAATAATTATAATTTTCTTTCTTTCTAAGCGACTTTTTATTTGATTTTCAAATTCCTACGAGATAATTGATTTAAATGATTTATGAAATGTTATTTGAGAGTATGAAATGTTATTTGAGAGTATGATATATTATTGGATAACTATATGAATAAAATTATGATTAAATGAGTTCTAAAATAAGTTATTTCGTCAAATTCTTTATTTCTTTGACTAAGAAAACATGTACGAAACACACAAAAACAACAAAACGTTAAAAATGAGCTATTTATTCCATTTATTTAAATAACTGAACACCACAAAACTAAAATTTGGCCTTTGATGCAATACAATAAACCATTAATGTATTCGAAACTTCAGACAATGGCAACCAATCAATTGACAAATTTTGTTCACATCTCATGGATAAATATAGTATCCATATTTAGTATATGGACTTCCTTTGCCCGTATAATAGGTACGCTTAGTGTACGGGGTTCCTTTGTAATAACTAGGAGCATAATAAGGTTGATACAACAAAGGAAATTCAGGATTGGCTGCATGGTGAACGGCAGGTGCATAAAGTACTGGTTTGCTGACAGCAGTAACTGGTGCAATTGGAGCAGCTGCTACAACTCCAGACTTGTTAATAGTTGTAGATGCTGGATCACTTGGGACAATGCCTGGCTCGTTGGTCTTAACACTAGCTCGGAAACCAGCGGCATCAGCAACATAGTTGACTACTCGATAACGTCCATCAGCATCTCTCAAACCATAGGAACCATATTTATTTCCCCAAGCATCACCGGTCTCTTTTCGGAAAGTGCCACCTGATGTGTGACCTTCATCATATCCGAATTGATAATTGCCAAGGCCCTGAGAATAAAACAAAATAATAATTTTGTTTGATGTTAAACAGCCGAAAACATACTTAAAACACTCTTTTACATATAAATATATCCAGTATTAAAGAAAACATGTATACATATACTGTTATATAGAATATAATTTTCTTACTGCATAATGACTCTAAAAATTTTAAAAAGCTCAATTTTTCTTATCTTGTAAAATGGAAATTTATTTTAGATTACAGTATAGGAGACGAAATGTCAAAGATAATTGTATGATAGAAAAATGAGTTGATTCAAATAAAATTAATCAATGTGATACGCTATGTATGTCAGTGAAATAAAAAATATTTCTATATGAAAATAAATATTCAAAATCTGGGTTTCATTCTTAAAAAAACCCTTAAAACCACATGGAAAAATATTATTTAGTTATTTATACAGTAGAAGTCCATTAGTCGGCATCCAACAGTCCGGAATGCCCGATAGTCCGGCATCGCTCCGGAAAATTGTAAAAATTTTGGTTTTCTCCTAAAGTGTGTCTTTAAAGCAAATAAAAACGCTCGAGAGCTATTCGGAAGTTTTTCGGGGTAGTTCGGGATCATCCGGAAGCGCTCGGTATTGTTCGGAAACAATTAGCGGCCGGTAAGTCTCAGCTGTCACAACAAATTCAGGTGCAGCGCAGCTCCTTTAATCAATCACGAAGCGTCTTCGCCATTTTTTTGTGCGTTGTTGTTTTGTGTCCTTTCAGATCGCAGTAAACATAACTTTTGAAACTGTTTATAAAAAAAGTTATTTTCGTTCTAACTGTACAGTGACCATGTTTTCAAAACCTAAGCCTTCGAGTTCAAAAGGAGAGAAACGAAAACACGTAACACTAACTCTCAATCAGAAACTAGAAATCATCAAACGGCTAGAAAAAGGTGAGAATAGAAATGTTTTAATGAATGAGTTTAATATTGGCTCATCAACTATTTATGACATTAAAAAACAAAAAGATAAACTAATGAAGTTTGCTTCTCAATCGGTAACAACTGAAAAATTGGCTTCTAGACAAACATTAAAAAAACCAAAACTGGAACAGGTAGATAGTGTATTGTTCAAATGGTTTAGTGCAGTACGTTCTGAAGGAAAGCCGGTAACAGGGCCAATGATTGTTGAAAAGGCAAAAAATTCGGCCAAGATTTAGGAGTTGCTGAAAGTGAATGTAATTATTCTGATGGTTGGCTCAGAAACTTTAACTTTCGGCATGGAATTCGAAGACTTGATGTAACCTAATTGTTCTTATAATTACATCCCGATAGACCGGAATTTTCGGTAGTCCGGCATCGAGCCGGTCCCGAACGTGCCGGATTATCGGACTTCTACTGTACCAAGAGTAGAAAGCTACTGAAATATTTTTATTTATGTAACAAGATTTTAAATTAGAGCACACAATTTTATATAGCTTTGATATACTTTCGAGTGATTAATTCTTATCAATTCAACATATTAAAAGGAAACATTTTGTCATAAATATTTACTAGCGTATTCTCTCTTATATGTCACCAAGATATAAGCATATCAAATGAGACACAAAAGAGCTAAAGTAAGTAGTATTTGCAGATTTTCTCATAAAAATAAATGGTGGAATTATTAAGTAAAATAATATAATTATATTTTCTATTAAAAAGGAAAATATTACAGAGGAAGGATATGATTATTTTATGGAAAGCAATTGAGAGAAATATATTTAAACGAAAATAGAAATTTGTTGTCTTTTGAAAATAAAATAGAAAAATGTAATGGAGAAAAAAAAAAGATTTATAAAACGAAATTATGAAGTCGCGCTCAAAAGTAACTCAAAACTTGCATGCTTAACTAAATACTAAGCAATGTTGCAGATTCTGCGCTTCATTGAACTGTACTACGGAGTTCAAACCTTTTCCAAGATCTACAATACCAGGTTAATCAGCTGTTAAAATATCATTCTTATTAAATATATTATTCTTAAAATTAAGAATAATAACCATATTAATATATTTAAAGCTAAATAAATTGCTTTTAAAATTTATAATAAGAAAGCTTTTGTTAGATTTATGACCTAAACTAGAATTTTTACGATCTTATATTTGTTCAAAAGAAGAAGATTACATTTTAAGCATTGTTTTTTTTTTCTAAATAATTTAAGACATACTTTTTAAAAAGTTCTTACAAAATATTATAAATTATTTTGGCTGAAATACTATTTAACATCGGGAATAGACTTTTAAATTAACTATTTGAGAATTTTGTTTATCAGTTCTGAAATTTAATATGAATGTATGTGCTTAAAATAATTAAAAATCACATTCTGGAATAAATTTTATAAATGTAGATCATAGAAATTTTAGTTTTAAAAATGCAAAATAAAACACTACAATTTCTGAAACAAGCAAAATATTTTACTACAAAGAAATAATCAGTACATATATATATTTCAGGAAGTGTTTTTAGTAAGCTTCTTAACAGTTTTGTTTCAAATAAAAGTATAATTTCTTCTTGGAATAATTTTTTTTACAATTATTTAAAAAGGTTTTGCTGTATTATTTATAATTGTATTTAATTATTTTTAAAATTTATTACTAAAATCACTTTTATTTTAAATAATTACAGATATCAGTTTTAGCAAATATATAATTGAATAATAAATAATCTGAGGGAATATTTTACCATTTCGTAAAAACCAAAATAATAGGGGAAAATAAAAACTCTTCTAAAAATAACGTACATTTTGTAATTTTAATTTGTTAAAATTTTTTACATTTTACACTATGTATTTGAATTGTTATTCACATATGAAAATAAATAAAACATTATAGTCCCAAAAAAAAACGAAAATTTTATAATATGCATAACCATGCTTAAGTATTAAATAAACCAATGTGAAAGTAACGAATTTAAATAAAAATAAAACCTTTTATAAATAAAAATAAAACCTTTTATAACCTAAAGGTAAAACAAAGCAATAAACACCCAAGATACTTACGTCTTGTGAATTATATTGTGAACTTGTTCCCGTATTTACATAATAAGGATAATTGTAAACAGCGGTGCTTGAGAAAGGACTACTAAGGAGGAAACTATTAGTACCTGTAAGAAAAAAAGAAAAACATGTTGCATTTTATGCTATCGCAGTTTACTAAACAAATAATTATTTTAAAAATAAACATTTAGTTTCTTTACTATTCAAACGGAATCCTTATAAAATTGTATTAAAATGTTCTTAAATGGTCAGAATATGAAATGAATAACGTTTATTTAAGATAATTTTTACTTTCTTTAAGACACATTTTTGAGAATTATTTTTACTGTGATAAAGAAAAGCATCATAATTCTTTTACAACACTATTTGGTCTCGTACCTTAAAATTTATAATCAGTTTTATATGCTTGTAGATATTAAAAAATCATTACATTCAAAGTCAGATAATAATTTAAGGCATTTATTATTAGTTATTTTCACACAGTTTCAATATGTATAAATAACAATATGGAGGGGGGGGGGGGGGGGGGAGGAAGGCACATAAAATTCAAATTATTTGTTACACAAATTTTTATTTAAAAAATATTTCGTCAGTATACAAAACATGGACTTCTGATTTGAATATTTTAGATTATATATATGAATGTGTTTCATTATTTGCAATGTATCTGATTCTCTTCAAGTATGTAATGAAATATTTTATGTTTATAACCATTTATGTTAGAAGTATATGTATACAACTAATTAGTTAATACAACTAATAAAACTTGTTTAGAGTTCTTCAAACGAATATAATGTAATAAAAATATCTTTAAATAAGTTTACTTAAATTTAATTTCCAAAAATTAAACTTCAATTTTTTACTGATAAGTTAATGATTCATTTTCAAATATTGAATTATTTTCCTTTAAACTAAATGGTAAGTAACATTATAATTGCAATGAAAAAATTTAAAGATGGTTTTAATTTCTTAATTTAATCAGAATATTTTGAACTAAAAAAAACTTC
>BMAO01025226.1:0-12399 GCA_019973975.1 Trichonephila clavata
CCCACTTTAATATTAACCTCCATCTTTTAAAATGATTTTTCCTTTCCGCTTGAATGTTTTAAATATTTTTTTCACTCTTTTTCTCTTTACCACTTTAGATATTTTAAAAATGCAAGAAAACTTTTTCTAACACTTATAGGCGTAACATTTTGAATTCTAAACTTAAAATTTTGTAAAATTTTGGAATTGAAGAAAGAATTATAATTAGTTATTTATTTTATCTATTAAGGATTTTAGCTGTTTTACCTTTGAGCATCGGACCCAGATCGGAAGGCATAGTTTCGATGCCAGACGCCACCAAATACTTGCGAGTACAAATGGAGAACGTGCTCGTTAAATCAGTGGTCCGAATGGTGTCTCCATCTATTGTGTTGTGTGAGCAAAATCGTACTGTCACCTTCTTGGGGGCTCAAAGCTTAGGCTAACGACAGGCGTAAAATTCTAGCCCTTAGCCGCGATGAATTTCGTGGACCTTGATCTGATGTTAATGTCGATCAGGTGGCATAAGAAACAACAACACAACAGATGTTTTACAACGTTTTCTTTATATTTAAAAGGTTCAAATTTCAAATATAATTCAGTAAGCATATATAATTCATTCCCTACATTAAAATTGGACATATCGTGATATAAAATTATTTCAAAAAGCAAAAACTTCTAAAATATTTTTTTTAAAAAAAACTTTTATTTTATTTTTTTAAATTTAAGTTTATTACATTGCATGTAAAATTTACGCTGACGGAAAATTATTCTGTCCATGATAGGTACTAGTACTTGAAAAGATATTTAAATATTCTGGTTTGGAAAGTGTTTGCATATGATTAGAGATGACAAATTTAACTCACCTCTCAGCGTGTGACCATGACGTGACAAAACTGCAATCACGTGTTACTAGTCTATCACTTCACGAATTAATGTGACGTCATAACCTATGGTAACTACAAATACGTGTTTATAGCCAATCAGTTCACAAATTCATGTGACCTCAGATTCACGTGATAAAGGTAATTACGTGTTTCTAACCAATCAGTTAATGCGCTTCGTTGTTAACTTTTGCTTTTTGCGGGAACTTTTTTTTACGATATACATTTTTTGACAATAATAATAACCCCCATTTTTGACAAAATAATAATAACCCCATGAATGCAAAAAATGCAGTTGACTTAAAAGCACAGCATAATAAACATATTTTATTTTGAAAACTTTTTTGAAGAATCTTAATATTTGAATATTTGTACACAATTATTAAATTCGAAATTTTTTTCCAAAATGTGCAAGCACAGCCCAAAGTACAGGACTAATGTCAGTTTTGAACTCATCGAAAAACACGTGACTGTATTTATCATGTGACTGTAAAAATTCAGCCCATTAAGCAATGACACTTGGTGTTGACCTGTTAAATCACCAGTACAATGTAATTTCAAATTCCACACCAAAACTCATTAAGAGTTTGAGGTAGGATTTGAATATAAAAGCAGATCAGTTTTCTAAATGCTTCATTGTAAGTATGTCCATGGTGTAATCAGGCATAAGGTCTTTGACTTATTTGACCATCACTGCCCAGAAAATTCACGATCTCAATTACTCTCCTATTTTGAAATGCATAAATAAAAGAAACTGAAAGAAAAGCGGATTTTATATTTAATGTTTCCTTGCACATGAAAAGTATTCGTTTGTTAGAACTACCTTCAATTTTAAGCTACATGAGGCTATATTGTGTGAAAGTTATAGAAACCACTGTAACAGAAAAAAAAAGCCATAATAAATTGATAAACTAAAATTGTACTGCAGCAAACACTTTAGCGAAATTTGTTGATCGATTAGATTAATTGAGATAAATCTAAATTTATTGAATGGATATTGATATATTATGAAGAGAATGAAAATCAACAGTAAGAAAGAGAAGAGAACAACCAGAAAGGCACAATTCGTAACTAAATGGTACAACCTTGTAACATTTCGCTAATTTGTTCACTGTTAGGTAACAATTAATCTCTTTAGTGGCTTTAAGAGAACTTAATTATGGTGTTATTGAACTAATTGATAAATTAACATAATTCATCAATATCTAGAAAGAATTTCTCATCATATAATCTAATTTTCTTGCAGAATTAAATACATAAGTATTCAAATTCGATCAAGCCTTCCGGAGATACACAAGAAAGAATAGACGAGGTGTGAGGTGGGGGGGGTAAGGATATAGTGCGTGTGTGTTCTACGAAAACGCTTCGTACTGTTTTTCCTGTTTCAGAACACGCATGATGATGAACCAAAAATAAGATTTATTATTTAGTATATGAGCCTTTAACCTTTGTAATTTATCTGATTGCAATTTAGAAATCAATATCTCCTAAACTATTGAAGTTAATTACATAAAATTCTGTATTCAAGGGTATTTTTTTCCAAGGAATTAAAATTTATATAATTTTTTGAAAATTACAACTCATTCATTTGAAACTATATTTAATAGTTCATGTTTCTCCCTTATTATATTTCGGATCGTCTTATGTTTTTTTAGAATTAGAAAAATAATTATCTACCGTAAGTGGCTAACCCTTGTTTAATATTAAAGAGCCCATTTTTTTTAAAAACGCTCCTTACTAAAAAATTACATGCTGAATTTTACAAAATTGAATATTGAACGAATTTTAGTTAAAAAATTCAAATACAGAAAAAGAGCGTACATAATACTTGAAAAATTCCTTTTAAAAGTTAATTAAGTATGTCAATTAACATATCGAAGCAATTTAATTTCCTTTGAGTCGTTGATATATATATTAGTACCGATTATATACGACCACCTGCAATGAGAATATCGTTATATAACCTTCAACAACGCCATAATTTTCAAGAAAACAGTGGAAAAGCAATTGTTTTTTAATAATAAAAGATTTAACAAAAAAGAGTGGAGACTATAAAACAAATTTAGCTGAAAATAGACTAACTATCTAAAATTTTATAAATAGTCCGGTTTTGACGTCATATATATAAATAATAAACAATTTCTTTTAAGGGTGAGAGACGGATTTTAAGTGCGTTACTTTTGTACACTCCAGTCAAGAAATACACTATCTGGCCAGGACCCAGGTCAAACCACCGAGAAACACCCCCACACACTTATGCTTCCACCAAAAAAGTAATAGTCGGCACAATGCAGTCACTAAAAAACGTTCGCGAGGCATTCGCCAAACCCAGACGCGTCCATCCGACTGCCAGACTGTAAAGCGAGATTCATCACTCCAAAGAACAGTCTTCCACATGTCCACAGTCCAATGACGGTGAGCTCTACACCATTGCAATCGATGCTCCGCATTCTGTGGAGTGATATTTGGTTTGTGAGCGGCTGTACGACCATGGAATCCCCAGTTTTTAACTCTCAACGGACAGTCCTGCTACTAACACTAATTCCCGATGAACTTTGGAACTCTTGAGAAATTTCCACCAACGAGGACTTGCGATTTTGTTTCACTACCCTTATCAGAGTTCTGCGGCGGTGTTCAACAAGTATTTTTGGCCTACCGGCTCGTTTTTTTGCCGTTTCACTCTGCCTCGACGTTTCCACTTCACAATTACATCACTCACAGTAGATTTAGGCTTCTGTAGAATGTCCGCAATCTCATGAACTGAATTCACACAAAGGTGGCATCCCACTATACTGCCACAATCCAACTCACTAAGCTCCTTTGACTTACTCATTGCCTCACAAACGCATAAATACAATCTGACAAACCACTACCAACACTTTTATAGCTTCAATTACGTATCAAATTACGTCACTCACCAGAACCACTTTTTAATACGCTTTCCGGATACTTTTGGCCAGATAGTGTATAATGGACACAGAAAATAGATTGCGACATCTCACTCTGTTATTTCGACGGGCATGAACTTAATTTCTTTTTGACGACTGACCCCTTCCATAGAATGATTTGAGCGCCTATTGAACGAATATTAACGTCGCTCTATTCAGTTACACGAGGGCGTTTGGAGACGGATCTCGTAATTTTGAACCATGTTCAAGTGTTGAGGACGACATACCTAAGCTGGCACCCACCCACTCCTCACTTTCACATCAACCTCGAAATATTTAAGTACTAATCTGGAACTCATAACACGTCGGCCACGAGTCCGTTACCTTGACCACTAGGCTACCGCGGCCACATGATTTAAGTGTTCAGACAACATTCAAGTCATTCGACGCAAAAATTGCAATTTACAATGCTTTAGTTATCAACCATTTTTAATCTCAATGATCTTTGGCAAAGTTAGGCATCAGGAAAGTGGGATGCCACCCAAGTGTTACCTTCGTCACTTGACCGAGATTAAACATTAAGAAGTTAGTCGTCAATAGCCTTCGTGTTACTTATACTGCAAAGTTAATAAACGCTTACTCACTCCCTATAATTCTCACGATTTATTACACTGTGTGCCATCCGTGCGTCCCCGCTTTGGGACACCTGTGACTTCCCTCCCACGGTCGGATCAGTTTTTGGAGAATTGATCACCACATGTGCAAAAACACTTGCAGTCGTTAATATATTGCGCGGACGTGTCTTGGTTATCCCCGGCAACCTTTGACACGAAGTGAAGCCCATTCCGCCCACGACCGGATGTAGGGAGAGAAAAAGACGTCGACAACGTTCAACCGCAGTGACCGAGAGGGGGCCGTGAGAGAAACCAGGAGTTGAAAGCGAAACCTACGCAGTGAACGGACACAAAGATCCCTCCCTCACCAAGTTATTTGGGACTCTAAAATCATCTAATAGTAAGTACTAAGTTGTAAATTAATGTAACTAATAGCTGTGACTTAATTAAACTAAATTACTATGTTTCAAATCACGATACCTTTATTGAATCAAACCTCACACAACTGGTCTCATAGTTGATAGTGGATTAAATGTATTAAGAGAATTGTCAATATTCTCCTTGTATTGCGTAAATTTAAATTTGATACCCCATATAAAAAGATCTTCTCTCCGTATTTATCCCGGGGCTGCTTTTGACGACTCGTGGTCTTGAATTCCGACGGAACTGAAGATTTTCTAGTGTAAAAAGGGCATATCGAGACCTAAGTGTGACGCACCAGAAAGCATCACGAAAGCTATTAAATAGCCGTCTAGCCGCAAGTCCTCTCGTGAGGTTGGTGGAAAGGGAATGGAGGTGGAAGGCCCCTGACCCTCCCCCATGGTGTTCTCCCTCAAAATTGGGGTGGAACCGAGCTAAATCGTACTATCACCTGAATGGTGCTCAAGGCTACGGCCAACAATAAACCTACATCTAGCCCCTTGCCACGATGAATTGTGTGGGCCTGTATCTGGCGCAGTCGAGATCAGGTGGCAAAAGAAACAACAACAATGTATTTTAGGATTTGTCATATATATATATAAGTGTTCCAACATTCAGAAATAAATCTTTACACGGACATTAACATACATTTTATACAATTTGTGTATTGAACAAAGGTCAGCTAAAGCCATACAATTTTCGGACTAACAACCGAAAAATGTGGAAGAGGGAATTTCAGAAGTAAACATGAAATCAAAACGACATTTTAATTGTGGGATGAGGAATTGTTGGGGCTTTCCGGTAAGAATAATATATGGAAAAATGCAAAAGAGTAATAAAAACTGACATCCCTGAAAATAACGCAGTCACGTTACATAGTAACATTAAATATCCAATTTAAGTGTTGAGGCAAAACTCCTGCTCCATTATACGGCTCTTTAGAAACCGCAGAAGCAATGAAATAGAAATTTTAACGATCCCTGTACCAAAAGAACCGGAACGGGAATTCCAAGGTATGGAATTTATTTCGTAAGCACTTTATAAGCTTACGTTTGCGTTACGGTCTCTTATTCAAATGTTTTACGCAGAATTATAATGAAATAAACTTCCCAGTACTGGTGGGAACCATTTTATCGTAAACACTTTAGTAATTGTACAGCATTATTTCATAACCATTGGCTTCAACTTCTGCTGAACTATGTGTTTTAAATATCTTTAAAATTCTTCCACGAAATTGAATAGATATTTATCTTATTACGATAATTCGTTCAAATATTATCGTACTGCATTATACATTTTAATTCCACTATATTGCTTATGTTTAATGTTAACTTCAGTTTTTTCTTACTTTTACAACGAAAAATGAAGAAAGCATTTTCAAAAATTATATTTTATTAATGAAGAAATAATGCATATTTTTCACACGTACAAGAAATTTTGTAAAACTATATAAATTAATCTATAGGGTATGAAAAAAACCGATGTTAGAGCGGTTATTTCACCGATGTTATTTCACACTATCTTGATTGTTTATTTTTAAAAAGTCAGATTTTCGAGCAATCAGTTTTTTTTCTGAACTGCCACATTGATAGAATACCGTAGGTTAAATATGACTTGAAACTTCACTTTGCGCATTTGAACTACCCCAACGATTCTCTACAGAAAACATGATATATGAATAGTTAATCTCCTAATCTCGTTCTTTTCTATTTTAGAATAAGAGATTATAAATTAAGATCGATAATTGTTCTTCAATAAGCAATAAGTAAATTTTTAGTCAATATAAACGTGCAATTAACAACTAATGGCAGGTTATGTACAAATCAAACCGTTTGTTCAAATTCTGACTTCACTAAATATTGTCGTCATATTATTTAGTAAAAACTGCTGCTCTTTAAATTATCAAGTTTGTTGTAGAAATTTAAAAAAAGTGAAGAATCACTCCAGCATTCCTTTGTCACTTGAACATGATACAAAGTAGCTAGGTTCATTAGCGATAGCCCCAGTATGGCTCTAGTTCATGGGTGAGTAGCCCCGAGAGCCAAAGCGGACCACGAAGAATTTTCATGCAGCTTGCCTTCAAAATATCCTCTTTGAACCAGGATTTCCTTTCCGTGTGCAATCAAAGATTCGGCTTTTATTTTTCCCCATTAAGAAAACAAAATACCTGAACGTGTTTTTACTAAGAGATCATCTGCAGAGTTTGGAAGATGAAGTCACAAGAAGATTTTAGGATTTAAGAAAATTGATCCTGGTAAATTCAATTTGCTCCATTATCTCATTACTGCTCATAATGAAACAGCACCTGAGGATCTAGAACAGAGTGTCTAAGTCTCGGCACTTGTGCAACAGTGCCGCACGGCTGAGTTGTAGGAGTAGCCAACGAAAACTTATTGAAAAATTAAAAAACTTATAAGGATTATAATTGTTAATATTTTTACTGTTTTATTGAAAGGTGGTTGTCTAGACAAAACAAAACATCAAAATTTATTTCAAATACACGTAATTAAATTATAATATAAAATTATAATGTAGAGACAACACTACTCCATTGTTGTGTGTGTTGGTTTTCCAAACGAAGTTGCATTCGTGAAATTCTGGAATTTGAGGGAGCGTGTGTTAAAATATCTGGAAGAAAACAATGAACTGCCCAGTGAGTGCTTGCTTCTGAAGAATGAAGATAGGTTTTGATTTTTAGCTTTTATTACTGATACTATAAAACTTTTAAATAATTTAAATTTAAGATTACAAGGAAAAGATTGTTCTCTTTTCCAATCCTGATTGATCATATATCTATTTTGTGAAAACACTTTTGCTATTTTGTATCGATTTTGGAGGAAAAGGAGAAAAAATAATGCACACCGAAAACAACCCGATTTTGTTAGCATCTTTGAGAACTAATCCTATTGTAAAAAATCTGAAAATTGAAAAATGACGTTAAGAAGTTACTGACTAATTATTTAGAACTAAATTTTCCAGGTTACTCATTTTTATTTTATACCTAACCTAACTGATTGAAAGTGAAAAGAGAAATTCAACAATAAAACTTCATTCAACAATAAAGTTCGTACTTTTGTCTTATTTACTATATTATTTTTAAATTTCCACTATTAGACGCATAAAATAAGTTCTATTTGCATAAAATTCCACAATAAGCCTTTAAGTAACAATTTTTGATCTTTTCATATTCTTTTGTTTATTGGAAAATCTTGAAGTGGCATGGATAACTTTTTTTTATCATCTAGTGGCACTCTTCCCAGAAAGGTTGCCCCCCCCCTGATCTAGAGCTTAAACTTAATGACTTGAAATCAGATTGCAGTGTGAAGAAAATGTTTAATGCTATTTCATTGACTTGTACAAACCTTTGTCAGCTGAAAATTTTGCATGTATGAAGACATTTTCTAAAGTAATCGTTCTTTATATTTTAGTCGATGTGTTTGTGTGTGATCACCATTTTTCTTGCATGGAGATCTACAAGAGTAAATGTAGATGCAAATTTACTGAAAAAATTGCAAGCAGTGAAGATAATTTAAACAGGCAATCTCACTACTGATTTAAAAAAATGTAGGAAAGTATGACAGGTGCATTTGTTTCATTAAACTGATTATAAAATTAAATGTGCTTGCAGTTATGGACAATGTAAAAATTAGCACAATAAAACCATTTAATAAAACTCCGCTGTTTTATTTTACATATTTAATTTTTTTTTTCATTATGGATGTAATCACTTAAAAAAGTACGACCCGCCGTTATTCTCCTCTTACACACTGCGGTCCGCGAGTCGAAACAAATAGCCAACCCTTGCTCAAGTGTAAAATCAACTTAAAATTTACAATTATCCACGTGAACACATACTAATTTAAATAATATTTTTTAAAGAAATTCCCTTGTTTTGTTTAATATCAAAGCCAATTTAATTAGTACACCACTTTCCAAAACAAACCATATAGTGTAATTCCCATTACTTTTCGACGATAAGAGTTAATTCGTCAAAATACTGTAAAAGGGGTTTCTGTATACATTAAAAAAGAACTTAATACCCTTAAAATAATGAAAATTGACTCGTTTTATTGTTTATAACAATAGAAGTAAGTGTTAAAAATGCATTGTGTTTTGGTCATTTAAACAAGTACGATACTAAGCAAATGTATTGCCAGAACGGCCTTAAAATTACTTGATGTCACCTTTACGAAAAGTAGGGATACCTTAAGCAGTAGGAAATATTCTCCAAGTCTATTGAGTCTCAGAGACCTTTTTGCGAAAATCCCATAAATTCTTAAACCATAAAAGAAAATTGACATATTTTTTTTCTTGAGAAATCGAAATGTTCCGGAAACATTTTTTTCAGACAGAAAAATATTCGATGTTTTTCGTTCAAAAGAAATATCCGTACGATGTAGGAAAAATATGCAGCCTTCTATCGGAACGAATATGTTATGTATATTAAAACAAAGCTGTTATTAGTATACGGAACTGAATGGGACCCAGTGTATCTACGGTGTTCTTAAGAGAGAAAATTAATAACATTACAGAGAGAGAGAGCGAAAATTAATACAAACATATTCCACCTTAATTTACCAAGCATTAAAAGAAAAGTTTCGTAATGTTTTTTTTTTTTTACCCTAACGACGATGCAATAAAAACTTTTCATTAAATCGAATTAAGAGTTTCACGATACCTAACCGACGTCTTAAAATTAGACACCTAGTAACATGCTACGAATTATTCATTAAATGATTTTAAAATGTTAGCAGAATTTAGAAATGAATAGGCGAAAAAAAGCCTTTCTATTATATGTATATATCATGTGCCCGCTAAAACCGCGTTGTCATCCGAATAATAATAAACGATAAGAGTTAACGTCATAAAAGTGTGGTCCAGGTATAGTCAAGTTGTCATGCGCTACTTAAAGGAACTGCTAACTGCTCCCTGACCGATAAATTTGGTGTTTATCTAAAAAACAGTACGAGATACATGAAAAATTACACAAATGAAAAGCATAAGACATACGTGTATTTGATCACGTTGAACAAGACTGCGCTTTCCGGAAATGAGGCTTATCTATTCGTGCTGCTGAAAATGGTGTCCCTCAGCAACAATACACTTCTGGACACGGTTTTCTTCATTTTTCATCGCCCTTTCTTCAACATGGCACGTGACACCCAGGCACAAGTATCCGCAATACGGTTTGGAAATTCTTGCAGTGTTGATGGATGGGCTGAATGTACTCTTTGTTTGATGTATCTCCATAGAAAAAAGCTCAATAGGTTCAAGTTTTGTGACCTTGCAAGCTATTCAACACCACTACTGCACCCGATGACTTGTTGCTGGGATGTGTTTCAAGTATACTGTGTGACACATGATTACCTGGTGAAGCAAGGCACCGTCGTATTGGAACCATACATTCTGGAGGTCACTTAAAAGCAAATCCTCTAAAAAAGCGAATAGTGTGTCCTTCAGTAAAATTGAGTATTGGGATCTCATTAACGTGCTCTCGTAAATTATCGGATCAATCAGTAGGTTTTTGAGTATTACGCACTAGAAATTTATCGACCAACTAACTTGATATCGACAGTACATCTAGAATTATAGAGCAACCATGGATGTATTGTTTTTTGTGCGTAGTGTTACGCTGAAAGAACGGTGAAAGTGCGTTCATAAGATATCGGGGATCAGAGATACTCAGGAGTGTATCTTATTTGCACTTTTCTTCCGCGTTATGTCGGGTTCCAATTTTCGCAGTTACGAACCAAATAAATATGCATTTGTGATGCCATTTATTTTTAACTTTACTTTACGAACGTAGTCTTTTTTCTTACGAAATCGATTATGCAATTTCTTTGTGTAGAGCATGACAACTTTACTATACCTAGACTCCACTCTTACGACTATAGTTCTTGCCGTTCATAAATTGGAGTGGCAAGGGACTTCAGCGGGTGTCTGGTCTTACACATAATACCAATTTAACAAAATACCCTCCTCTGAATATATATAAATATTTCTCTTCCAAATTAACAGTTTCCAAAAGATTATAAAAATAAAATTAGTAGAGAGAGAGAGTTATTTCGAAAATATCTTTTTTAGATAAATATTTATTATTTTATTTATAAAAATTTATTATTGTTTTTTATAATATAAAGCATTTGTTTATAAAATTTGTTATTTTATTTATAAAAAATTATTATTTCTTTCTCACAAAACAATACATTTTATCGTTATTTTTATTAAAATTAATTTTCATGTATAAAATTCCTAAATATAATTTTTTTAAATTGTATTATCTAATAGTAAATAATTCTTAACAAACACAGGGATATTTTTTTTACAAAGTTGTATGTCTTTACAAATTATATCCAGTAAAATGCGCTTAACACGAAAACGCTTAAAACGAAATATCTGTTAACACGAAATAACACAACGTCCTGAAATTTAATATGTTTTCATGCATATTTTTCTTTTAACACGAAACAAAATCGATTAACAAGAAAAGTTTTCTTTACTGGAATGAACACTTAATGAAATATTTGAGAAAGTTTCTGTGTTATTGGACTATCCAACTGCATCATCGAAACAATTCGTTCAGTGAGTGATGATAATGTGTGTGTGTACATCCCCAATTAGCTGACAAAGACATTTTGGAGTTCGTTCAAAACTCAAACTATATATATTATATTATATATATACTATATATATATATATAATATAGTGTCATTGAATCAGATTTTGAAGACAAAAATGAAATAAATTATGCAACTCTTCTTCCCACATCATCTCCTAAATCAGGAACATCTTGAAAAGTATGTTATTTAGATGCATATTCCAACAGGGAAAGGAATTACAGAACAGGCAACATCAAAAAAGATTTTTACAATTTGATGCTAAAAAGGACAACGCGAAGAAAAATATCATATTATTTACCAAAAACTCAATAAATGTTTTGTTTTTCAAAAAAAAAATAATTTTGTATTAAACTTCATTAAGCTGCTGTGAATGCTTTTGTTTTATTGGGGTTTTTTGAAATACTTGCACAAATATCTACAGGAATAAATATGCTCCGATTAAATTAAATTTTGTGAATATGTGGTTTTTTTTTGCAGTATCCTTTAACACAAAAAATATTTCATGCCCCCTCAGTTTCCGTGTTAAACGATTTTCAATGTATTTATTAAGTAGAGGTGTATAACAATTTTATTTTTCACACGCACAAACTCATTTATGGAAAAGAATTTCAAGTATCCACATAACGCATCATTCTATAACTTTAATGTTACAAGAAAATCAATGTAACTTTTCTGTGCAGCCACAGTTCTCAACCAGAAGATCAGAGTTTATGAATATGCAGTCGGTGGTCAACAATTGCCAAATGAAAATAATTGCAATATTATGGGGATTTGAATAAACAAGATTTCAGATTCATATTGGACTGCGGGATCTTTATGTAAAGCTACTTTAGTCTCAATTACTCAAAGTAATATTATAAAAATAAAGAAAAAGGAACTTTTCTAGAATTATTTATTTTTCTATCATTACTCAATTACTCAAATTGAACTAGGATTTTTCTAGGGATAAAGTATTTTCAAATCTCCTTCAATTGAACTCGTACTAGAACCAATA
>BMAO01025227.1:0-34157 GCA_019973975.1 Trichonephila clavata
TTTGTAATGTTGTTACCACTTACGTCTGTAAGCCTCATGTTATGCAATGTGGAGCATGAGCAGTTTTGCAAATCAATTTATTTTTAAAAAAAATACATGAAAATATCTTTTTTTGCAATTTTCTCAAAACGCATTTTTTGGTAATTCCGGTACACTTTCCTCAAAATCAACTTTACTTATAGTGCTGATATTTTGCATAACACAAGATTAAGAATTTTTTAACAAAGTGAATGAATTCGTTTTCAAATAAACATTCTGAAGTTTCAGATATAGCACAATATCTGCATAAAAATTAAAGAAAATTTAAGTCAGTAAGTATTTTTTTTAAATTTTTATAAATTTATATTTTAAAATTTCATTTCATTCATTTTAGAGATTGTTATGTTTAGAAAAACTAAGTGAAATTTTATAACTATAAATGAAGTAGATTTTATGCAAAGTGTACCTAAAGGTAAGAACATGCTTGAAAATAAAAAAAAGTAGTTATTAATTAATTATTGCTCTTACAGATATATTTGTAATTTAAAATAATTTTTTTACATTAACAAATGCATAAATATACAGATGATTCAACGTAAAAATTTTATTTCGTTGCTTTAAATTTAGGTAAATGAAAACCATTTAAATTAGGTGCAAAAAAAGTTAATTTTTCCTTCTCGCAGACATCCCAGTTACCATAAACTGAATTTAAGCTAGGTATAAACAAAAGAAATTAAACAAAAATTAAAGAAATCTGAATTTAAAATACTAAAAATCCATCAAGAAATATTTAGTTCCTAATATATTTCCTAAAAATCAAATTTCCTCAATTAAAACTGTGTATTAAGTATAAGAAAGCCACTCATCTTGTATAGTAGCTAGTGACGCTGAATCCGGTGCCGTAAGGACTGGGTTTGAATCCCGGGGAAGACATGAATGTGTTTGTGTCGTAATATTTCCTTCTTTGTGTGATACATTGTGTGGTGCACGGGGCTTATAAATGTTCTCAATTACCAATAAAAGTATAAGAAACCACGGGCGATTCCATACTTAAATTTAGGAAACCAAATTTTTAATGATATAAATTCTGACATAAAGTGACGTAAAATCTAACACAAATGATATCAACTTTAAGCAATGATATTAAATAGCACAAATTATGATCTACTAGATTAAAAGTCGTGTAAACCATGATTCCTGACCTCACTAAAACAAACAATAAAATTTTGTTGTGTCGCCAAATTCCAAGAAATTTATTTTATAGTAAAAATATACGGTTTTTCTTCAATAAGTGTCATATATTAGAAAACTAATAAAATGAAATAATATTATACAAAAATTAAGAACTACATTTTATACAAAAGCAGAACTCTAAATGTATGAGGTATTAAATATAATTAGTATGCAATATTTTTGTTTTGTCAACCAGCTGCTAATAAGACGAAGTGATAGAAAAATAAATGCAAATTTAAAATGTAGTCTACTTTCTCTCTGGTGCCCATCCCCACTTTTTTCAATTTAAATCCAAATTCATATTTAAGATCATAGAAACATGAATTTAATAGTGCTTCTTGAAAAAATTCACCTGACTACCTGTCAGTAAAAATATAAATGAAACAATACAACCTGGCTAATATCTTGTTCCTCTCCTTTCTGTGATGTCTCCAATCTGAACCTCAACGATGTGGACCTGCTGCTTCGTAGACTCTCCTCTGGCTCCTGGCGACCTGATCTGTTCTGTCGACATCTTCGTAAATTGTAGTGAGTAGCTCGCCCTGCTTGATCTCTTCTAGATCGGATTGATCCTTCCTGGTCTGGCACAGCTTCTACTGGAGATCTGGACCTCGCTTTCCCATGAAACTTCTCTTCTGTATCTGGAACTGCGTGGGGTGAACCTTCTCTGTTGTCTCCCTCTAGGCTGAGTACCGCTCTTTTACACCTCCTTATGCTATGGTTATTCCTACTCTTATTGTGCGGACCCTCAGACAGTGATTCTGGGATCGCACGCTTACACCGCCTTTTGGTCAGTTCGTGCCTGCTCTCCTTTATCCCTCTCTCATTACTTTTATTCCCCACACCTCTAGCTCCATCCTCTCCTCTCTTCTACCTGACTCACTACTCCTAAAGCCATGTGACTGATCTAACCCATATCGACTATCCTCTAAGCTACTCGAATGATACTCGGATCCTCTGCTAACTGAACTATCTACATCCACTATACCTTCTCCACTTTTTTTCTGATGGTAAATTCGCACTTGGTATATATTAACTGTAGTTCTTCTACCTGCCTTCAAAAATTACAGCATTATTGCTTTTAACACTTAAGACTCTATAAGGACCTTCCTATTTTGGGCAGAATTTCGCTACCACCTTTTTACTGGCAGAGCTTAATGGATGAGTTTCAACCAACACTAAATCATCGACCTTAATGTTAACTTCACTCCTCCTCTTATTGTAGTACTTCGCCCACTTTTCCTGTTTCTTCTTAGTATTCTGCCTAGCTTCCTAAAACACCTTTTCAATATTCCTAACCACAAATTCTGCTCCATCCGTCACCATCACAAGTTTTTGAAACGGGGTAATAAGTTTCCTGCCCAAAATAATTCTGCTGGAGTTTTTCCAGTGGTCTCGTGAACTGCCGTTCGCAATGCATACGCGAATTCTCTTAGAAACCGGTCCAAGGTGTTTCATGATTTTTATTTACAAAAGAAGCAATCATTTGTAATAAGTCACGATTAACTCGTTCCGTTCTATTTGACTGGGAAACTGCTTTTAACTGCTTATATCTAATCTATTACTTAAATGCTCAAAAACTTCGGATATAAATTGGGGACCATTGTCGCTTATAAGTTTAATCGGAGCTCCATATCGCGAAATATAATTTTCGAACAGGGTATTGGCGATTATTTTTGCGAACGCCTTTCGGAGGGGTATAACTTCCAACCACTTCGTAAAGGGACCCGTTATTACTAAAATATACCTATATCATTCAGGTTTCGATGCTGGGTAGGGGCCTAATAAATCTAATGAAACTATTTCATTTAGATAATTAGTTATAATCGGTATTAGATGACCGGCAGGTAACGCGTTCTTATAGTTAACTTTGTGGCACGTATCGCATGTCAAAACATAATCATGTATAATTTTCCTCATGTAAGGAAAATAACAAGCATCCTTCATGCGTAAATATGTTTTTTTTTTGTTCCGAGGTGTCCAGCCATAGGATTATCATGAAATTCGCGCATTATCGCACCTCGCAGTGACCGTGGAATATATACTCTCATTTCTCCGAGAGTGGGTACGTACTTCGCATAAAATAACAAACCGTCCACTATCCTAAAATCCTGAGACCAGTTTCCAGAGACTGCCGCATTTACCATACTGTCATCGGGGTTTTGCAAATAACGGTAAATGTGACGCAGCTCAGGGTCTTGCCTTTGTTCAGAAATCAATTGCTCCCTTGACGAAAGTACTAAATCTCTAATTACTGCACAAGCTATATCGCAATCCTCAAAACTTTCCTCGAGTTTCGTAGTTGAAAGATCAATTTCTAAATTCCCCTCAACGATTTTTATTTCTTCAATTTGCGAATCCGGAATCGCTAATGACTTTTCATCGAAATGCATTATTATTTTTGAGTGTCGAATAAAATCGATACCTAAAATGAAAGGTTTTCTAGATTCGTTAATATATGAAAATTCCACTTTTTCTTAAATTCTCGAATTCGGATCTCCAATTCTACCGTTCCTACATTGTTACAACAAGCACCTTGAGCCGTTACAACTTTTTGATTTTTTAACTGGCTTATAAGAAAAATATGACTGATACGTTTTTTCAGAGATGAACGACTTCTCGGCCCCAGTATCCCATAATGCCTTCGTGAAGATCTCATTGACTAAAATGGGAACGTACGGAAGTTCTACAGGGGACATCCGTAAAGCAGAAGCCCTATAGGAGGTTGCTCCTCAACCTGCGATCGATCCTGATTTCGAACGCTTAGAAAGTTTAAATTTTTATGACTACCCCTATTCCATGATTATTCGACCCTCGGTCAAAATTATCACTCGGACCCCTATTTCTAAACTGATTCCGTCCACCACGATTCTCGAACCCGCGATCATTCCTATCCATGCGGTTCCTGTTCTCGAACCCTTGGTTAGCATGGTTCCTCTGGGGTCTAGTCCCATATGAACTTCTATAAGCATCTCTCCTATCATTTTGACTTTCAACTACCCCTGCATCTCTCCAATTTCTACTTGTACGACCTTCGGTAGACCTCCTACTAACATCCCAAACTCGTCTTTCACTATTATTATTACCCGAACCCTGGTTGTCTCTCCTCAAATATCTATCCTCGTATTTGGTAATCATTTGCAGTAACTGCAATTGAGAAGTTGGATTTCGAATCTCGATGTATTCCATCAACTGTGGTTCCAGACGGGCAATAATGTGATCGATTAAATTTGCTTCCGACATATTTAGTCCCAACCTTTTGTGTATTTTGAGTAAGTCATATATGATGGAGCTTGACCGTGACCCTGATACGACGAATAAAACCTGACTTCTAATTCAGTTTTATTCCTAAACACTGGGAAATTTTCTGTCAATGCCTCTTTTAACTGCGCGAAATCCGTAGCATTCCCCTGCACTTACGACGACCCAAATATCTCGAACCAGTCCAAAGCACGTGCTCGGAGACGCCCTTTGAGATAAGAACATGCCAAATTGTTCGGTATCTCGTAAAATTTAACATTACTCTGTCAATACATTCCAAAAATTCTTCCACGTTCTCAACTCCGGAGAAGCAAATATCAGGCAAGAGCCTAAAATTGGATCCGACTCCCATCTCGGGGTCAAGGGAGATATGCCCAGTGGACAAACCCGTTGGGTGCCATTGTGGGGTAGGGGTCCTAACTGGGACCCCTCTCCCTCTGTCTTGCGCGTCTCTAGGTGTGGGGGAAACGAAACATCACCAACAAACGCCATAATAACTAACAGATTTATTCAAGTTCTGAACAAACACTTAAACAATCACAAGTTTAATTATTAGAAGAAACCTAGGAGTGATCTCTAAAACGTCGATTAATCCTAATACTCAATTCTAAGTAAACCCGACTACCAGAAATGGATAAGGAGAACAATAATTAAGGACCTCAGGACGATTCTAAATCTAATATCTTAAAGCTTCAATCTAATATTTTAATCTCAGAAATTACACCTTTTATACGCGCGCTAAGTTTGTGAAGTTAATTCTCCAATGTTCAACTTACTTGACAGCTTAACGGCTCCTTCTCCCACTTACATCTACAAAACCTAGACTTTATATAATAGAACTTTTTAACATATATCTATCTCGTGTTTTTCTTGAAAGGCTGTGAATTAGTATAAATGCTAGCCTCAAAGTTTCCCCAAGAGGATTAGTCAGAATATCTCTCGAACAGCCCATCACAATGTAAAAGGTATATATTCAATCCTGGACCACCGCGCCGAACCCCCTTCGAAAAATTCACGAGTGCACCCACTGCCCAGGGTCGTACTTGGGGAGAGGTAAGGAAAAATTCAACAATATTTATTATAACTTAATAATAAATATGGAATATGTATTAGTTACGCAAATAAAATGAAAAACTCACTTTTTGAAACTTCGTTTAAAGCAAAACGCAGAATATAAATATAATAATAATAGTCACAAATATAATATCGAATGATTCATTTATTATCGAACAATTCAATATACATTAAAAAATAAAACATTTTCCTCTAAAGTTAGTTCTTGTAATTACAGTCAGTAGAAGACTTAGTATGCGTACTTTCAGCCAATCTTGAATATTTCCGTATACAATTACTAACGGCTAATCATCAGACGGTCACTCCAAATTGTCTTGGTGGTCTACCGGTCGATCGTGATCGACGTAATGCCCACCCCGGCTCTTTAAACCATCAATATTTTTTTTGTTTAAAAAGAAGCTTCTTATACAGTAATAAAAAAACTTCGAAGACAAAATGTTCTGATTACATAAATAAGAATTTTTATCTAAAATAATTCCTTTTATTAGATTTATTCTAACAACTGGTTAAAGAGAACCCGAATTAATTTAATAACACTCTTCTAAATATGATAATATGTTATAATCTGCCTTTTTATTGCTATATATATTCTAAGTAAAAAAAAATTAATAGGTGCTTTTTTTATTGGGTTTTATTAAACGGATAAGAAGGTAATAACCTACACGAAATAAATAATTAAAAGGAGAAGTATATGTAGACTTGAAGTGAATAGATATGGATGAAGTATTTAAAGTAAAAAATAAGCAAATTTTATGCTAAAAAAATGTAACTTTAAAATACATTCAGAGCTCGTGTAAGCAGTCAGAAATAAGCTATACATACAAAAGTATCAGATAAAAATGATACCATACTTCTAGTGACGAGTTATATGAATGTTAAGCGATTTGTTCAGAACAGTATAAGACCCCCCAACGCCTCCCCGTCTACCTTGTGACCCGGCTTAAGCTGTTGAAGGAAGTGAAATATGATTCGACATGATAATTTCCAATTATTTATTCAGCACTTTAATTAACTTAAAAACAAATTAATGGATCAGAATAAATATAATGTTTTCGATTAGTCAACAGAGGGAGGGGACGAGAGTCGCGTTTTTTAGAGATTACGTCTAATAAATTAGCCACTTTGTATTAACCAATCTTCTACCTTAATATTGCTGTACACGGTAGATATGTAACTAATTGACACTTAAACCTTAATAATTTAAATATCAAAACGTACTACAAATGTGACTAACACCTGAACTGTTGGCAGTCTTCTTGTCTTTTAATACGTAATCCTTCAATCTCTTTATAATACCAACTTCCTATCTTTATTCTCTCACATTCACTTACTAACTCTCTTTTGCATATCCTTTCTACTTATATCTCACATAGTCACGCTTTTACTAACTAACTTTTCTAGCAAGCGAACCTGAACTATATATATTATTAACTTAATTTGCATATCATGGTTTCTTCTTAAGAGAAGGTTGTTGTTTATCATAGCCCAAATATTTCTCCAGAGGGTTAGTTGAAGGACGCATATAGATCCATCATAAAAACATGGTTAACACATGAAATACTTAAACTTTAAGTCAACACCCCTCCAGGCAAATAAAACTCTTGTCAGAAAATATAACAGATAAAAATAAACTGTTAGCTACGTCAGTGGAAAAAGATAATTCATGTAAATGCACAGAATAAAATTTACAGAAATTAAAAGAATTAAAATGAGTTTTTCGAATGAAAATGTACTCATGCTCCAAGATTTTTCAGTCATTATTTAATTCATTATTAATCATTCAAAGAAAAGGAAGGGGAAAAGGAAGCTTTGTGATACTCACTAAACTTTTGCAGAATCATCTGAACAGAAATTTTATAAGAATAATGATTAATAATTTTCCTCGTAACGAGACGAAACTCATATCAGTGTTTTTGATTCAAAGTTAAATTATGATATTACTATATTAACTAATGTAAAATTTGGGAGAAAATAATATATTCCAAAGAGTGTTTCTCATTGTGTATGTCGGTAACTTTTCTACAATCGAAAGATGACGGTCAAATGGCTTATTTTTACAGCTTCATTCGAATTTTATCAATAGTAGGAGAAAATCAATAAGAGGTCGTATACTAGATTAATCTTTGCAAAAGAAAAATCTGTTTCAGTTTTCGATCACTGCAAATTGAGTTGATAATATAGATATTTCTTCAAGACTCCTATTTAAGCCTTATATTTTCCAATCGCTGGTCAGATTTCAAAAATTTCATCAAGTATTGGAGAAAATTAGAGGAATCCTTGAATTTATAGGATTTAACTATAAGAACATTCTAAATATGTAAAAAGTTTTGGTTACACTCAATTTAAAATCTTATATATGTCTACTCATTCACATAATAATGTAGTACTGCTATAACTTTTACTTGTGTAGATGTTATTAGAAATGAGCAAAGTTCATTTTTTTAATGTTGAATTTTTAAAGCATACTCTCTCTCTCTCTACAGTGTACATTTGTTTAATTCTTTACATACCTTCAAAACATTCAAAGGAGTTCTTATAAAACTTAAATTAACTCAGTATTATTTTAAACAACGAATTGATAAACGTAAAAATGACATCCTTTGTAAGAAAATTAAATTCATAAATAAATTTTGGTAAATAAATTTGAAAAATTATTTTGGTACATAGAAATGGAATGGAATAATTAGAAATGGAATAAATTTTAATAAAATGCGATGACTTCCTTTTTTTGAAATCTGCAGTTGAAATTTAGAATACTTAAAATCTCTAACTTTCTTTATCTAAGCTATGCTATCTAAGCTTATGCTAATTATATAATTAAAATATTATATATAGCCGAATGAATATTAGTTTTTTAGGCTATAATATAATTGTATATTTTAAAATGAATTTCCAATAACTGTTACGCTTTAATTTCGATAAGATCTAACTTTTCTTAAAATCTAATCTTTGAAATCTAACGATACTTAAAATTTTACATTACTTATATTTAATATTACAAGTTAAATTTAAAAAGTGCTTAAAAATTTTATCACAAATTCTAAAGAAAAAGTTTATTTCATTAGCACAGAAACATGTTTTCATCTCTTTCTCCCTAACAAAATTTAAAGTATTTCAATGTATTTTTTTGTTTTGTTTTTTAAGCTCTTCTTATTATTAGAGAACTATATTATCACAATAGAACCATAAAACCTTATAAAAATATACCCAATATACTGTTAAAGTTTTATAACCGTCAGCTAAAATCGTTTTATTTGTGCAATATTCATTGCACAATACTTACAATATTATAGTTATAAGAAAAATAACTTTATTATACAAAAAAAATGAAAATTCTATTTTTGGAAATGAACATAAAAGTGTAAAGACTCTAAAAGCCTGGAACAGATAAGCGATATCAATACAATTCCTTATAACATTTTTAAAAATAATAATAATTTTTTCTCAACAATAAATTTATAGCACTTTTTATTAACATACTGATCTTATAACTTAAATTAAAATTTACATAATTTAAACACTAACTGCACGAGATAATGCTAATTATATAATTAAAATATTATATAGCCGAATGAATATTAGTTTTTTAGGCTATAATAGAATTGTATATTTTAAAATGAATTTCCATTAACTGTTACGCTTTAATTTCAATAACACAACTTCTAAACTGAGAAAAAAAACTGGTTTGAAATGTTGAAACATAAATGAATAAAGAATATTTCAGCAATATTTTATGTTCTGCAACAAACTGATTATTCACATAAAACAAAGAATACTAATTTAGTTCAATTCACTTATATTTTTGTTATAATAAAACCTACTTTATTGATTCAAAAGTATATGAAGTGTCCATAAAATTGAATGACTTTTTATAAATAATAAAGTAAGAATCAACACGAAAGTAATTGGTGAAAAATCTGATAATTTCGAACCAAGTATTTAGAAAAATCACATTAATTATACGCAATTATCAAAGAGTATATGTTATTCATTTAATAATTCTAGGTTCTGAAGTCATTAATAAAAAGAAGACAGGAACTCACTTTTAAAAAAAATTTTCCTCGGAGATAATCTGGTTACACATTGCACATAGAGTAAATTTCCTTTTAATTTTATTCACACGCATAAGAAATATGAGATGGTCAGTTTTTGTTAAGCCAAGGAAATATGGAAGCTGGGGTAGAGAAACTCCCAACCAAAGCCAATTTAATTTTGGCTATTGATGACAGCAACATGTGCCCTGGTGTTATCGTGATGAAGGATAACACTTCTACGACTGATGAGACCTGGCTTCTTTTCAACCGAATTTGAACGCAGCCTTTTGAGACCTGGCTTCTTTGCAACGAAATTTGAACGCATCTTGTTTAACTGTAGACACTAGAAGGCAGCATGGATGGCTTAGTTGAGTTTTGGTAAATAAATTTTTTGTTTCATAGACCCCTTGCCATATTTTTCGGTATTGAGTAGACTCCTGCTTACCATTTATTGAATATTTGCAGATTTCTCAACTTAAATGTCTTTTTCACAGCTGGTATAGAACAACTTTCTTTAAAAGATTTCAATTAATAACTGTAGTGAAGTATATTGTTTAAAACTTTAAAAAACACTCATTTTAATTAAATTAATGCACAAAATAACAGAACAAAAACAAATGCCTATAATAGGTGGGATGAATCTGATGTTTTAGCATCAATCTCGTCATGTGTGTTTAACCTTAAATCTCCTCAGTTAATAGTGTTTAGTATTTTCTTCCTTTTTTTATTCTGGAAATTCCTTCTTACAAGAAAAGGAAATTAAAAAATTTCTCACAATACTCTATAATTCGGGATAAATAACACACATGCCTTTTTACAGCCGATATTGCCGACATTCGTTCCTAAATTTTACTTTAAGATCTCCGTTACTGTCTATTTCGATCAGTTCCTCTAATAGTATAAAATTTCTTTAATAGACCATGTAATTTCATTATCTATTGTGGTAATTACCATACACAAAGCATTCTTAAATCTCGTTTCAAAATCTGAATGAAGGGCATTTAAATGATGAATGTAGGTTAAAATGTCATTTTCTTGGCAGTTTGTGGTGAATTGAGAAACTGTGAAAATTCGCAACGTCCAATATTATACTGCTTTAGCTTAATTCTGTCAATAAATGTTAAAACGAGGGCCCTTATATAAATTAAATTTTTGTTATCACCTTGTAACTGCACTAAGCTAATTAAATTTAGTACAAAAATTTGTTAAATAGATTAAATCTGGTTTCCATTTGATTACATTTTCTTGTATGATTAAAGCCATGATCTGGTTTAATGATAGCCATTCTCATAGACACCCATTTATGCCTCATAAACCCCAAAATTATTTTTTTCCTGATGTGACCCCTTGCAGGTCGTTATAGACTGCTGAGAGTCTGTATACACTAATTTGGGAACCACTGAAGTCGAGGGATAAGATTTGATTTCTTAAATGTTTTGAAACAATGTTCTCACATATTAAGATAAGCAACCATTTATAAATAAAAATTACTCATACTGTTAATAATATTTGCAGGAATTCTCCGAAACGTTAAATCAGTATACCAATAAAAATTTTGACCAGTGTTTCTCAAACTTGCAATGCTTGTGACACAATTTTCAATCATAATTTTCATCGCCCTCCCTTTACACAATAAAAATATACTGAGTGCAATAATAATGCACTTTGACGTTAAAGCTACAATATGATTTTAATCAAAAAACAATACAAATTATCAAGATAAGTATTAAATTCTGCATAGACAATCCTATGAGAATCACTAGTAATTTTTTAACTTGTTCTTAATTTAGCATTGTGAATTTAATTTTCAAATGCATTGTGCAATACTGATACATTTACAAATATATTACATCAGTAGAAATGTGTATTTATTTTTATTATGTCCGAATGTATGTAGGCTGTTCAATAACTAATACCACTAATTTTATTGCCACGAAACCACTCATCGGAATGTTAACTTCTGTAGCATAAAAAAGTTTGTTGTGTCTGCATGAACACAAGCTACCGATAGACGGCGTGCACAGACTCATGTTCCTGAGTATCGCGTGATTGAACTGAAGCGTGTTTGCGGGCACCTACGAGACGCAGCCAGTTATCGTAATGGAAGTGTCGTTGGAACAGCCTTATGAGATTAAATTTTTTGTACGTCTCCAAAAAATCGGCATCGGAGACCTGTGATATGATACGTGACGCTTTCAACGATGAAGCATTATCGAGGGCAAATATGTTTTGCTGAAATAAGCTTTTAAGGAGGCAGGCAAAATGTGGAAGATATTGAATGTGACAGACGACCTTCAACGTCCATCACAGAGAAAATCATTAACGCAGCTGCTATTATCATCAAAGAGGATCGCAGAATTACAATACGTCAGCTGTATGCTATCTTTAATATTTCTGTAGGAAATGTTCAATCAGTCATGGCAGAACATTTGCAAATGAAACGTGTTTGCGTGCGATGGATTCCGAAATTCCTGTCACTTTAGCATGCAGCATCGATTGGATATGTGCACAGAATGGAAAGAAAAACTGGATCAAGATCACGGCAATTTTTTTTAAAACAGACAAAGTTTGGTTGTATTACTATGACCCAACCATAAAACAACAAAGTGGTAAATGGAATCGTCCATCTTCACCTACTACCAGGAAAGTAAAAACTGTAAAATCGGCTGATAAAGTTATGATCAAATTTTTTTTTATTATGAAGGAAATGTGTATCAACGTGCTGTCAAACCCGGTACCGTGAACGGCTCGTATTACACGAATGTCCTACGAACAATGGTACAACACGTTAAAAGGAAACGTCTATTGCTCCGAAATGGCTTCCTATTGTACCATGACAATGCACGACCACTTAGTGTTACTTGCGATCTGGATGTTTTGCAATAGAACAATGTAGAGATTTTACCAAGCCCTCTAAACAGTCCTGATCTTACTTCATGTGATTTCTGGCTGTTTCCTCAACTTAAGAAACCATTACGAGACAAAATTTTGATGCAAGAAATAAAGCAGATTGAAAAGGACTGAAGGATTAGCCCACTGAAGGACGGAAGAACTAGCTAGTCCTTTAGGTGAGAGGGTGCAACAGGAACGCTAAGTTCAGTTAGCGCCGAATGGCATCGAATATTAGAAAAGGAGAGAACGAAAGGCAGGACGAGAACGTCGGAATGTATAATTTAAAGAATTTAAATATTTTTAGTGTTTCTAAAGTATGTACTGTAAACTAGGTGTGGGAAAATAATAATCCAGTTTTGATTTAAAACGGCCTCTTCTTTGGGAAAATAACTCTACGCTACCGTATATATATTCCCACAATCTTACAAAAAGCTCTCACAAAACGGACTTTTGCATGTTTTTAAGTGGATGGAACGTTGAGATAAATGCATTATGTGCAGCGGAAGTTATTTTGAAGAAGATCATGTTACTCATTGAACAGCCCTCTTATATTTTGTTTTGCTTCTTTTCAGTAAATTTGTGATTTTTTCAATCCATTTTTTTTTTTGACTAATCGATGTGCTTGCACCCCTTTCGCAGGGTTATCACGCCCCCATAGGGGGCGCTCCCCACAGTTTGAAAAGCTTTGATATACACAATAAGTAAATGATTTTTCAACAAAAACATTATGCTAGAAAATATTTTAAAAGGCATCCAACTTCTAGCACTTACACTATTATTAAAAAGTATACCGTGAGTGAGATGACTCACCATGTTCTGTCAGTAATATACCTCGTTTTGTGTATTATCAGATAAAGTATTTAATTTAAATTATGTTAATGCCATCAAGATATTTTTCTTAAGAAATTAAATTTTAGAAATACTTTTAACCTCAAAATATTTAATCTCGAAAGGAAACTGTACTTCTGAAAGGAAGTGTTAAAATGCAGTACCTCATCTTCCCTACTCATTGCTTCAGAGCTCAAATTTGAAGAAGAGTTTTTTTTTATATCATGTTTATGTTCCTCCCCACCTCAAGACAGAAATCCATCACTTTAAAATACCCATACAAATAAAAATTCCAAATATTTTTTATAAATTATGTATAAGGAGAAAAATTACATGAAGAATTCATTTTATTAACAGTTTCTGAAGTGAAGCATCACTTTATCACTTTACAATGTTATCTGAAGGCACAATTGAAAAAAAGACGTCGTTGAATATTTCATAAGCATATTTTACATTTATGTTTCATGGCTTTTGTGTATACATATATATATATATATATATATAACATCTCCCCCAAACTCAAAAAAGTAAAACACAATATATTTTCTACTGGATTCTTGATGGATCTAACTGTGGAAAACATCTTTTTTTTTTAAAAAAAATATTTTTACTATTGCTTTTTCACAAAACATTACAAAACCGAACACATTTTTTTCTCAAGAAGTAAAATTAAGGGGAATAGTGTTAGAACAAATTTCTGATTTCAGTGGTTCATTTCACATGGTAAAATATATATTCATACAAAATGAATTTTTAACTGAATCTAATTATGTTAAATTGTATATTTTCTTTTTTTATATTTAAAAAATTAAATTGTTTAAGCATTTGTTTGATTTAAACACTATTTAAAGTTAAAAGAAATTATTTTTCCTTCATAAATTTAAATTGTTTCTTTTTCATTACCATTGCATTCTAAAAATTCTCACTTATCAAATTTAATATATGTATAAAATTGAAGTTAATTTTTTTCCGCAAAAATCTTTATTATATATTTTTGAAACGATAAACAATTTGAATATCATTTTTATGTTAAAATAAATTCAAGAAAAAATTTAGTTATTTCTTAAATAGATATGATATTTACAAATATTTCATATTACACGAATTTTGAAAGAATATATTTAGTAAAACAATGAGTTGCACCAAAAAGAAAATAAATCAAGTTCCTTAGTTAATCTACTTATAAAAAGGTAATATTACAATCAATCATTTAAAGTGTGATTCGCTTTTTAATTTAGGTATTAGAAACATATCATTATTATATTCTTAAAGATACTTTTTTGAAATAGACTTCAGACCTTTTTTAATTCAATTTACAAGTGACTTTTCAATTAACTAGTGATATGACATCATATCATGCCATGTCAAACTCTGCGAAAAGTAATGTTTCGAACAGTATTTTACGGTATTGTTGCATATTTATTAAAAATATATTTATAATTATATAATTGCATTTACTTATTTTTCTTTTCTCTGTGGCGGAATTAAATCTATGATGTATGTGTATTTCGATAAATCGCAAAAACATGTCTTTCAAAAATTTCATATTCGGTATTAGAACACGGATTTATTTACAGTTTTACTTCGATGTCGTGCGATGTTAATCGTTTTACTTAATTAAGTTTATTTTATCCCTTTCCGTAATTTCAAACAAAAGGGTGTATTTTATCCCTTTCAGAAAGTTTTTAACTTCCATAATTGCTAATATTATATCTTATCTTGCAAATATTATATGCACTTACTCACAAATCGGGTTGTCCCCGATAACATGTGTTGACTATACTAAAACTTGTCCGAAAGTATTGTGCGTTCGAAGCTGTTCGTGATGCTGTTTCAGAGCATATTTTACGTTTTAAAATATCTCAATGATTTTAGTTAGTAATGAAATCTTTGTCAGCAACTAGTATTGACCGAATTTTTACAAGCATTCTGCATGCTGCTATACTTAGCGCCAAGGTCTTTATAACTGATCAGTACACATCTCTAGTTTTCATGAAATACATTCCCCATTATTTATAAAAAAAAACAGAAACTATATGGGTGTGGTTAAATGTACATCAAAGTATTGTTCTCTTGGACTAAAAAATTCAGTTTTAATGTAATTTTTTTTCGTATGGAATCCCTTTCTCTTTCTTTATCTTTCCTCCTGGCAATATGTCCTCCAAGTACATTTTTGGAGATTGTATGTATATATATATATATATATATATACATAGTGTGCATTTTTTGTATGCATACATTGCTATGGCATATCTTGCCGTTGAAAAATAATATTGCTTTTCGTCCAAAATTAATATACCCTTACAAATACTAGATCAATTTCTGCTGGGGTTCCCCAAGTGTACCTTCTTTCTCTCACGCTCTTCAGCATCTATGTCAACGGCATTCCCACCACTAACAAAATTGAAATTTTTGTGTATGCTGACTATACAGCGATACTTTTTGAACACAAAGAATCAGCCTCTAACTCGTATATGGTAATACGATTCCTAATAGAGCTTGGCCACTGGTTTAACAAGCAGAAAAAGCGATCAACAATCAAAAACAGAAGTTATATTTTTCGCCGGGTATGAAAAAGCACCAAACGTCTCCATCAGAGAGAATGGAATCCCCTTAGTTTAATCCCTAAATACCTAGGGATTAAACTAAGGGGATTTCCAAGGGAAAAATTCTCATTTTCAAACACATGTAACTTTTATTAGATAAAAATTTTAAGAGGCAGGGCATAAACTATACCCTTTAATTACAAGGAAATCAAAATTGAGTAATAGAAACTTAATGCTTATCTACACAGTGATCCTAAACCCAATCCTGACTAGGGATTGCAATATCGGGAAAATATTCAATACCGGTATTCGATTTTTCTCGATCTTAATACCGGGATGCCGGTTTTAATACCGTTAGTAGAAATTTTAGAAAAAGAAAGAAAATACAGACCTTTCTTTGTTTTATTACCCAGTTTTATTATTGAGTGTAAATATCACAACACACATTATTTGTAACTTAAAATTATAACATTTTCTAAGGAATCAAAAAACGTAAAGGAACATCTTATTTATATTAACCACACAAAAAAGTGTAAATATCACTATCAATATGTGGTACCATTACAAATTTACGAAATGTGATCTTACAAAAACATAATGCATCAACTGTACTGTCATTAAGTCTGGAACGTAATTTTGTGCAAAATGTACCAGCTGTTGAAAACGCTCTTAAAGTATCTACGCTAGTTGGTGGTACTGTTAGCAATGCGGGAAATACTTTTTCCAAGTATTTACCTCTAAATCCCTCATCTTTAAATAAATCGATATCTCGTAGTATGGTTTTGGATATAGCCGATTTCTTTATTGTATTTTCGTTTGTTGAATTTCTTTTAGATATCGCTAATTCTAATTTTTGTTAGAGACAATTCCTTTCACACTAACTATGTGTCATCATCATCATCTTCCATAAATGTATCGAATCCTTCTGAATGTGGGTAGGAATTAAGAAAATTTCCTATAAAGTTGATCAAATTTTAATTGTTTAGTCTCTTTTTTTCTTTATCATTTTCATTTTTAAAATCACTACAATTACATAAATACCGTAAGACATTTTCTATTTCATTATGCCTTTCTTCTGTGCAATTTTTCAATGTAATATTTAATTCTTCAGATATAGATGTGTGCTGTTCTTTTAGTGACTGCAGCATGACATTTATTGTTACATTAATAGTTAATAAATTAGAATCTATCCGACATAATGTCTCAACAACCAGTTTTATTGGAAGTATAACTGATACAGTTCTTGTGATATCAAGTCGAATTCACTATCGAAAAAATTAATTAGCAGTTATATCATTGCTTTTTAGATTGGAATTGTCTCTGAGCACTAATAGAATAGTTTTGTCCTGCCTCCTTGGATGATTCACATATTTCATCACTCTCTTGATTGTACGACGCAGTTTAACATTCACAGTCTAATTAATTTCGCCCTATAGGGAGACAAAAAAAACGTATATTTTTTTTCTATGTTGGCGATCCCGGAACATTTAATGGAGACAATTTTAATAATTTCTAGTAAAAACCTAAAAAAAAGGTATTTAAACTTGTGAATACCGGTATTAAAAAATTGTACATATTGCCCAAAATGCCGGTTTTTAGTATCCTGGTATACCGGTATTGCAATCCCTATTACTGACCTACGCCTCTCCTGTTTGAGGACTGTTTGGACCTATATTTCTTATTTAGAAAGTGCTCAAATTTTAATTGTCAGGCAAATCCTAAAGCTCTCTGCATCTTGAGGAATATAGACCTCAGAACCGAGTGTAAAATACACAAAATTAGACAAACGATTAAGATAAATACTACTAATTTCTGTAATAAAATTGAGAATTCTGATAGTAAATCGATCACTAGCGTTAAGAAGTGCATTCCAGGTTTTAATTTCTACAGACCCAGTGCAATTAAAATTGATTCTGCTTTCTTATACTCCAAAATATGTTCTCTTTTATTATAATTATTTATCTTTTAATTTTATTTTAAAATTTTTCCCATTAACTACTCAATGATTGGCCCTGCTTCTCATCTAAACTTAATGCAACGTTAGCTGGCCTCTCTGATCAGCCAATCACAGAAGCTCCTCTCGATACCAACTCATCTTAACTTTTTACATCTAAGTATTTTCTCTTTTTAGCTCGGACTCCTTTACTGCAACCGGATAGACTAGGCATCACTCTTCCCACTCCCATCTCGAAAATTTTTGTAAGCCAAGATTTTTCCTTCAATTTTTACCTTTGTTTTATCTTTGTAAATTTATTCATATCAAGGTTATTTCTTTTTATTAATTCTCAATATTTATGTATTAGTTTTTAAATATTATTATTATCTAAAAAGGCAATTCGAAAGAGTTTTAATGTCATCTAAAATGTCATGAAAGATGAAGCCTCGGCAAAAAAAGTGCTCCCTACATATCAAACTATAATTATTGCTTTTCTTCCTTCATCGGCAAACTCAATATTTTCGTCATTATTGCCAAATGCTATAAAAATATAGCTAAAAGTATAACAGAAAGAACATGACACTAAATTCAAACTAATTTCTATTATCGGATTGGCAATATTATGATGATGATGTTTTTTATGAATAATAAAAATCAGGTTAACCAAAAGAATAAAAACGATCTTTTCAAATGACAATGTTCCCAAGCACGAATATTTTACACCTACTTTTTACCTAGTTATGCATTCATTAAAATTCTTATTTACTGTGGAGAACATGACAGAAAAAAATGGAAAAAGAAGTAAGGATGCGGACACAAAAGTGATGCAAAAAGGGCAGGAAAAAATTTAAAAAACATAATGACTCATAATTTCCATCATAACGGGACAAAATTACTATCAATGATAATGATCATATAAAATCAATGCAATTTTTTTCTGATAAGTTAGCTAACATAATTTGTAAGAAACATAATTTTTTTATAAAAAGTATTTCCTCATTATATATGTCGATGATCAAATGGCGTTATTTTCAGTGTTTCGTTCGAATTTTATGCATTCTTTCACAAATGATAGAAGAAAATTGATAAAGAGCCATATATCAGTTTACTCCGCGCCAAAGATTTATATATTTTTCTTTTCAGAGCAGTCGAAATTGGATTGATAATTAAGATATGTACATTAGTCTCGCTTATATGTACATTAGTATCATCTACATATTAGACTCAATTAAGCTTTATATTTGCCTTTTATTCGTTAGACTTGAAAAAATTCTAAAATTGTTTGAGAAATTTTAAGAATCCTTGAACTACAATTTTGAATAATATGAAGATTTCTAAATGTCCCAAAAGTTTTGATGAGACGTTATTTAATATTTAATATTCTTGTATTCACATTTTAATGGTAATTATGCATGTTTAATAGTTTTTTTATATTACTAAAAATGAAAATACAGAAAGTCCGAAAGTAAAATTTTATAATGATCAATTTTTCAAGCATTCATTGAACTCTACGGCATACATTTATAGAAACGCTTCAGAAGCATTTAGAGGAGAGTTCTGAAAAATTTTAATTAACTTAAGTTAACTTCAAAGAATGAATTGATGCACCATAATATAATAAGTAAATTATAAGAAAACACCCTATATAATCAGTAAATTTTTAAAGTTAATTTTAAAAAAAATTTCTAATTATTATTGAACATAGTCAAACCATTACAAATGACATGAACTCTCATCACCTATGGTGAGAATTTAATAAAGTTTTAAGGGTGCCTTTTTTGAAATCTGTCCTTCAAATTTGAGGAAGAATAATTCTAATAAACCTTATAAATCCATTTTAACTATATTGAAGCGAATAAAATATTTTACTAACAAAATTGTTTTAAAAATTTATCATAAAGCTTAAGGAAAAATGTTAATTCGTTATAAGAGAACCATATTGTTTTTAGCTTTCTCCCTAAGAATTATTAAGCATTTTGTAACGTATAGTTCATTTTATTTTTTCTATTATTTATTAAAAAGATTATCTCAATAGAACCATAGAGCCTCATGAAAAGACACGCGTGTAATATACTATTAAAGTTTTATAATAGACACTAATAATAGTAGGAGTACATTTTATAGTGTAATGTTCATTGCACAATATTTACAACATTATAGTTAAAAGAAAAGTAAATTTACTATACAAACAAATAATAAATAAAAAAAAATTATATTTCTGGAGAGAAGTGAACATAAAAATGTTAAGACTGCGAAAGCTTGTAACAAATAAGCAATAAAAATACAAAAGCTACTTTTAGCATTTTTTAAAGTAAAACCTTTCAAAAATAAGATGAAAATATTTTTCATGAAAACACTAATCTTTTAACTTACATTAAAATTAACATTATTGAAACACAGAATACAAGAAATATTGTTTATATTATCAATAAAACATTTGACATAAACTTAGAAGAATATACATTAGAGTGTTTTTATAAGGGTACAGCAAATTTTTTTTTAATAAAAATTTAAAATAGAATTTCTATTAAACCCCACAGAGTAGTCTGTAGTAGTTTCTGTCTGTGAGAAGCACTTTTTTAAAATAAAAACATTTTACTGAAATGTTGAAATGACAATGAGGAGTGAATTACTGAACATTACTTTTTATTCATTGAAAAAAAAATACTATAGTTTTAATAAAGTAAAAAATATGAATTTATTTGATTTATTTATTTTAATGTATTAATATAAAAATATTTTACAGCGTTTCCAAAATATTTGAAATATTTATGAAATCCATTGAATGTTCATTATCATCGCCCATGGATCAACACGAAATCAATTTGTGACAGACTTGATGATTTTGAACCAAGTACTAAGGTTTGCAGCCCCGGTATCCGGTGGTTTTTTCAAATCCCGGGATTAAATTTTTTTGTCTGAATTACAATTTGAAATTTTTTTTCAAAGTATTGTGAATCTGGTATTACATTGAATGTATCTTATTTACTTCTTTTGTCTTCTATGCATTTGTTGTCAGTTTTCTTACGTGTTGAGCCTTGAAGGGTTCGAGGTGGTCCTCTATAATAAACCGTGAAATTTTATATGTTTTCTCTTACTTCCTTCTATAACATTCTCCCCATCGCGAGGGGGGGGGGGTCAGAAAACGTACATTTCTCCCACCCTCAGGATATCCGGTGTCAGCTAACTTGGACAGAGGCAATTAAAAAATTTTGGTAGATCTTTAGTAAGGTTTTCAGTCCAGATCCTTTTCCACTCCTGAAATCCCGGGATTAAAATAACTAATACGGGATTTAATTTTTGTTTAATTATATTTAAAAAAAATTTCTCATAAAAAGTTTCTAAGAATTTAAATTTAAAAAAAATTATATTATATTTATGAAATATGCACGTAGAATTTTTTTGTGCAATTATAAGTGCTATTAGTAATAAAAAAATATGTGCACAGCTCTCATTTTTCGTATGGGAGAACGTCGCACAGATATAAGTGGCTCACTGAAATGTTTACACAATAATATAAGCAACATCTCAAAAATAGATTTTATCATATTTCCTTCCTCAATTAAATGTCTTTAATAAATAGCGGACCTGCTTGGAAGACTTGAGACACTTCAAATCCTATTGCATTACTAACAGCTCATGCAACTGGATCTTCAATTTCAAATGAGGTAACACTTGAAATTGATTCATATTTTGAATCAATATAACTGGATCAATTTATACATACAAAAACCATTAAGTGTAGCAGAAGAACTAAATAAAGTTATCAAAGAGGTATATGCACCAATGCAGTCTATTAAATTTGAGACACTGTCATAAAAATTTAAAAATGAATATCTCTTTGTTTTTGAAAATTGAGAGAGATGGGGTGACTGTCTAAAAAGAACATACTCTTATATAATGACGGTAATACCAACTAGTAAAAAATCCGAGCATGCATTCTCTTCGGCAGGACAATTGGTAACAAAAATAAGAAGCCGTTTCAACGATGAAACGCTGGACGAGCCGTGTTTTATAAGCTTATTTACAGAAACACAAGAAATGAAGAAATGCTTTTTTTTAAATTTCATTTGGTACTATTTTTATTTGCTTTTTATGATGAATTAATTTTTTATTTGTTCCATTAAAATAATATTAAATCAATTACTAATTATATTTTCGTTTTATTATGCATTTTCAACTATGCTAATATGTAAGTATTCTTAGTAAAAAGTCCAATCCTAACCCCGGACCCATCCCGGGATTTGGATAATGTAATCCTGAAATCCTGGGATTGAAAATATGACACGGGATTTCCAAGTACTTAGAAAATTATTTTAATTAGTACGGAATCACAAAGATTATATATGTTATATATCCCATGCAATAATTCTGGTTACTAAAATCATTTAAGAAAATGGGAATGAGATATTAGGAACTCACTTTTTAGAGAGTCCTTTTCAATTCCAAAGATAATTTTTTTACACAGGGCTTAATAGAGTAAATTTTTTTAAACTTTATTTATACACACGATTATTTAAGAATTGTATATTCATGTTTATATTTTTATACGTATATATAAAGGTGGATTTCCTAGTTCATAGAATGAGTCAAAGTACTAATAAAACAAACACATTTATTAGGATGATACACAGACTGATTATACCGAACACTAACCATGCAAAGCAATTAACATTCCTGTAACGTTGCATTTAATTTCTAATTTTCTTGCACATCATATCCACTCTGGCTTATATGGCCACTCCGGCTACATACCATATTTCCTCGAATCTAAGCCGCACCCCGAATCCTCAAAATGTTTCTGTGAAAAAAATTTCTCATCGATTCTAAGCCGCACCCACAATTCCCTACACGTTTTTGAGAAAAATAATAAAAAAACGTGTAAAAGGTTTATCATTATCCTATACTAAAGAAATTTTTAAAAATTTAATAAAAATAATAAGTTGATGATTAATTTAGTTTATGAATATTAAAACCTCTTTCACATACATACATTAACCTATAATTACTGTTACCCTCAGCATAATGTTTCGAAAATGATTCGTCACTCATATTGTCACAGCTGAATTCGGAATTTTTCCACACAGAGTCGTCTTCCATGCCATCCAATGCATTTGTTATGCAACGTTTTTTTTTTAAAGCTTTTTTTTTTTGTTATAAAATGTGCTATAGAGAAATGTAAAAGAATTATTAAAGATTGTTGAACATTTACAAGAAAAAATTATATTTTGTTTGGACCATTGATGTATATTTGTTTCATTCGTGTTGAATTTTCAGTGGCACTTGCTCTGTTTCCATTTTCTTTTCTGCATATAAAATTGCCTCTCTTTTCATACTTGCGTAATTTGATGCCATTACCGATATGTTTGATATTTAGGTGATTATAAAATAAAATGTATACAAAAAAAGAAATTCCTAATTACGAGCAAACAACGATGTTTAGGATAGACTGAAAACATCAGATATACTGCCAAATGGGATAAGACATCGATGCAAGTGGCCTGGATGGACTGTTATATTTTTAATTTTGAAAGGGGTGGAAAAATTCAATTTCCCCCATCCAACAAATGTTTTGCCTTCGATTGTAAGACGTACCCGATTTTCAGTAGCATTAACACTGGAAAATTAGTTCGGCTTAGATTCAAATAAATGCAGTACTTCCTTCGTTGTGTTGCTCGTTTTCATTGTTCTTTTGTTTCTGTTTCTCACATCGCGCATATCACTCGTTTACCCTCTCTTACAGTCACGCGTTAATATTACTAGATCTGTTATTGCTACCATCTGATGGAAACGGGTGTGAACTGAGTGCAGTCTATATATACATATATGTATTCATAGATGATGATACTAATGCTCATAAAATAATGGATATACCAAAATATTGGTTGTAACATATATGTTATTCCTAAACTTTTAGTTGCATTTATTTTAATTATTAGTTTATAATTTGTCTTCGTAAAAATGAACCTTATACTTTCTGATATTGCTACTAATTGGCCTTTATTTCCCAAGTTTTAAACTTGTATATAGATCACTGAATCTGGCTATAACAGCTTTAGTGTTTTTTCATTCGAGCACGATCTAAGTGTTATCAAATACTGCTTTATGTAAGTATATTTTTTTGTTAATAATGTAATTAGTATCCATTTATACTCTACACGATGTCCCTTAACACGTAATCCCTTAAACAATATTAAGGGATTACTATATTGTGATATATCATTTTTTCAAAAGTACCTCTGTTACGTAAGTGTATTTGAATAAAAAATACACTTACGTAACAGAAGTACACTATCTGCGTAACAATACAAAAAATGCAACTACACCAAAACTTCCAACTGACAATACAAAACTTCTTTTTGTCTAAGATTTGGAAAATTTTGTTTATATACACTTCCTATCAGCATAACAAAGAACTAAACTGTTGATTAGATGTATAATAAACGACGCTTTTATAGTATGTGCTTGTATTGTACACAATAAGTGCGAGTAGCGGCGTTATTGCGTTCCTGTATAAACCTGTTTTTAGCCGTCTGTCTCGCACTGTACCATGCTTGTTAATAACTTAAATAGCTGGTGTCATTTAGAACAGTTAAATCATAGGCGAGTTTTTTTCTTCTTTTTGATGGGTTAACTCAGTTTTTATTGTTGTTTCGTAATTATATTATTGTTATATTTTTGTTAGCGGGGAAATTGAAATCTTCAATTTATTGAAGTCAATTGAACAATTAGTAAGTTTTAGAAAAAATTCAAACAAAATATACACACCACTGTTACTACTAGTGACAAATCAGTGGAAATAAGTTTTGTCAATGTTCAGTCACAAAAGAAATAACATGAACATCGCACGCTCACACATACACACTCACACACAGACATTCACACACTCACACTAACAGTAGTTATTTTAAGCACCCCCATCTATATTTATATTTTACTCAGGACGTAAAGATCGCTACTATTTTATTTATTGTTATTTATTTAAATTTCAATACTAATAAAAATGGATCACAATTTTTATAGGACTCCTTGAATGATATCAAGAACCCCTGGGGGTCTGTAGGGACCGCTTTGGGAACCTCAGATTTGGTTGAAATCAACGTAATTTGTTTGATTCGATGTTTGGGGAAACTACATCAACTAAATTTGTCTCTTCCTAACAAAAAACAAGCTATGTTTGTACAATCCCAGGCAAGTTCTTCAAAAGATAACCCCCATGTAATGAAGATTCCAAATGGAATAACACTTTTTTTTTCTATCCATAAGAATTGATATATATTTTTTTTATTATTTTTCCCTTCATTTTAGAAACACCTATGTTGACATCATCCATCATATATTTAGGTACTGTGGCCGCAAATTTCACAATATTACTGTGATTTTTTAGTAAAGTCACCTTTTATATAGACATGTTATTAATCACAATCAAAAGTCAGTCAAAAGCTTTGCTGGTTTGAATAAAATCAAAGTAATTTATTTGATTCAAGGTTTGAGAAAATTAAGTCACATAAATTTGATTCAACATAAAGAGAAAACTATTGCATTCAACCCTAGGCAAGTACTTCAAAAGATGGTACCCTTTCTTAAGAATTAAAATGGAACACCAATTGTTCTTTTCTATCAATAACAACCATAGCATTTTTTTTAAAAATGTAAGACGTCTTCATTTTAAAAACACTTCTTTTGACACCCTCCATCACATCAGTAGGGACTTGGACCAAAAATTTCCCAATTTTTCATTGATTTCTTTACTAACGTAATCTTACATAGCCATGCTGCCAGTCACAGTCACAAATCAAGCGAAAATCTTTCCTGATTTAGTTAAAATTAACGTTGAGTCGGTTTGAGAAAATAATGTCACTTCACTTTAACACTTCTGAAAGAGAAAAATGTAGCATACTACCAAAGGCAAACAATTTCAAAACATGACATATTTAGTTGAGAATCCAAACTGATTAAGGACTTGCAATTTTTCTATTCATAGCACTTATTGTGATTTTTTAAATTCATTAATCTAACGTAACAATCACTAATGCACGTAACATAAAGTAAAGATTTTTCACTATTCAAACGACATAATGTTTCTGATATTTTTATAACAGTGTAAGAAATATTGAATATTAACTAATATTGAATTTCATTTGATAAGTTTTACAAAACTATTATAACAATCATACTCAACTTTTGACAATGAGATATTAAGGTTTGAAAGACATTTTATGCAACTCGAGATGTTTTTATAATTATAAGTTGTGTTCAAGCCTGTATAAAAAGTAAAGTAGGAAATTATAATCATTATTCAAATAACTTATGCGAGCGAGTTCAAGTGTACTAATATGAAAGAAAATAAATGAAGTAGATATTATTGATATTAACCGTGTTAATTTTTGAAAGTACATGATTAAACCAAAATATTGGTACGTGCAGTATTTGCATACTATTTCATCCACCAATTTCGCTTAAATAAAAGACACCGCCAAATTAAAAAATGTGGCTAAATACTGTTACAGTTTCCATACCCTTGCGAAAAGGAAAATTCCCGCGTGTTCTCCTTCCGTAACAGCACATAGATAAATAATTAAAAGAGAATCACATGTATTTAATAAAAACACGTACACTGTGAATAAACAAAATATACTAACAATTGCAATAATCAGGCTGCAAAGCGTTGTGATTTGATTGCTTTCAAAATAGAAACAAATGCATTATATTCATGTAGAATACGCTATTGACTTTCGCAAAAGTTCTAACCTAAGTGTTATCGTGCAGATCCACAATGTTTTTGATTTTGCCATTTCATTAAACTTATTAGTCTTTTAGGGTACTTACATATATGAATATATTAAGAAAATATTATACTCAGGGAAATATTTCAGTGAGTTTTCTTCCTGCAAAAGATGTATCTCAAATTTCAATAATTTTCACAGAATTTTAAATGAAGAGTAATATTACAAATTAGAAACAATATTAACATCGTGCATTTGTAATTATGAATATGCTGTGCTTAAACATACGCGGGAATGGTACACCTAGAAAAAGGTTTATTCTTGAATGCACGAAAATGGTTGTAGAGAAATTGAACAAGCACGCGAATGGATTTTCAATATGGCTGTATATTGCGGGATTATGTGGCATTATTGGATTCGATGAATTTGGTCGACGATATATAACGTAATTAGAAAATTTTATAAGAGGATACAGGTCCCAATTATTAAGAAAAATTAGTATGTGTTTCTAAAATAAAGTTTATGAAGCATTTATATACTAAACATGCTTAAAAAACTAGTTCAAGTAATCCATGTAAATCTGAATTGGAAATACCTACTATAATTTTTTCTAATATTTTCTTAATTTTCGACGCCCTTATTTTCAAGAAGTTTATTCCTAAATTCTTTTAATGAAACTATTGAATACGAATTTAAACCTTTGATAAATAAACATTCTCGGTGAATTTTTTTTACGTTTGAACAAATATTTTCAAAATTTCTATTTTTACCAATGAAAAACAATTTCAATCACTTTAAATTTGAGAAATTGATTACTTTTTATTAAAGCTATAAAAATTCGCTTTTTTTTAAAATTTTATAAACTCATCGTAATTAACTTGAATTTCACTATATATTTGTATCTCAAAAACTAATGTTGAAACTACACTATAAAAATGTTTACGTAAAAAATATAGTTTATCAAAGGATGAATTCTGATTTTATGATTTTATACCACTTTTGAAAAATATATTTCAAAAAATCCAATTATCTACCAGAACAAACATTTACAATAATGAACTATGAAAAAATAGGCCTTTCACAATGACCTTTCATGAAACATTTCAAATCAGTAAACAACTTCTGTTCGTGACTTTTAAAAGGCGATCATTGCACATGTTTCGTTCCAGAAGCAGCAGAGTACTTGACGGTGAAAGGTAGGTAGTCTTTTATTTTCTTAAAAGTCTTTAGAAGAGTTTTTTAGTGAAAATTGGACAAATTGCTTCTGAAAAATTGCCTTTTTCAGTTTTATTAGATGAATCAACAACTCAATGTTTCTTAGCACATCAAAAAGAAACAGAGTTTGTATTATTGTTTCGGAGTAGTTGTTCAGTTGACATCATTGTAAGGCTTAACTAATTTTAGTCAATATAATATCTTTGTATTTATAAATACCTTAGTGGCTAGCATTAAATAATAGCTAAATAGTAATCTCGAGGAACTTTGAAACATAACCAATTATAATATACACTTAACTTTCTTAATGGTCTGAAATGTAGCCAAACAGGATCCAATTCTAACAAAGATCCAAAAAGCAACCGCATTCACTTAAATCGACTCGCCAAAATTCTAACAGTAAAAAATGAATCTAATAATTGCATTCACAATCGCAAAAGGCTATTCTTTCAATTACAGTCTCATTATCCTCCCTGATATCATTTCATAACTTTTTAGTTAGTAAACATCTATATATATCATGGTTTCTTCATAAAGCCAGGTTCTCAAATTAATTTATTCACTCCTTACGACAATTGCACTGGAGGTTATCGTAAGAAACGTTGAAAACTAATCCCGTTACAGTTAATACATCGATTGGACACTGGATTTTAAAATTAGAATATAAATGTATAGTAAGCTGAAACAGAATTTTAAGGCTATTATGTGATTGTCAATTCAGTCATAAAGGATAAGTAAAATCCGGTTGAGGAAACGAGAAAAATTGTAATAATTCCATGCTGCTGTTGTCTTGTCCAAGTAATGCAGAGAAATCAAACGGAACCGAGAGCGTCCAAAACGGCCCTTGCAATATCGTAGACCTTTGACGATTAAATAAGTTGATGGTCCGTGGGGTTTATGTCTATGTTGTGCTGTTTAGATACTATAGGAAAACAATTAAAAATGTGATCAGTTGAATGTCAAGACAATGAGAACAAGTATTGTAACTAATAATTCCCTGGTTGGATAGTAACTAAATGTTTCAAAATTACATAATGCAATGACAAATGTAGCGTATTTAGATATTTTAAAGCATTGAATAAGCAAAAATCAAGGTTACAAGTTAACAAATTCAACTCTGTGGAAAATTTTACCTGAAACTCTCTTCAAAATCCCTTTAATATAGAGATTTTATCTTACAAAAAAAGGCAATAATTAAATTCAGGGAAAACCAGGTAAGAAATGCAATGCGATATAATTGATCTATATTTACAGACTAAAGAATTCAAAACACTTTCACAGGGTGTATAGGATGCGATCCTATAAATGGTATTAATCGCAAAAATTTGCAAAAAGAGAGAGTTTTTTTTAATTCCATGAAGCTAATACAAAGGTCTTAGCATAGTTTTTTCCCCAGATTCATAAAGTAATGCTTTCGAATGTCAGTAAGAGGGTTCAAATTATCATTTGTATAACGACAAAAACAAAAGACCTTAAAAAATAACTTTTATTTTATATTCAGTTTCTGCTTTTGTGCTTCTGCCTTGAAAGTATAACCATACAACTATCAAAGCAACAAATACAAATTTAAATCCATCTCTAAAAGTTGTATCACTAAAAAGGAATATTTATCTTTCAGCTTCTTAGCCTGATCAGTAAAAATGATTCGACTTCCAATCCAAGTCCTTCTGCTCTCAGTTATAGCTGTAAGCAGTGTGATCGCCATCAGAGGATACGATGATAAGTTCGTGAGTTTTAATTATAAAGAGGGCAAGTGTATCTCTTCGTGTAAGTTGTTTCGTATTTTTAAGAATATGTATCACTCATGATATTAAAAATTGGAAGTTAGATTGAAGAATCACTTATATTTTCAATCTTGACTCAACAAAATGCCAAATGAGTAAAGGCAAATGTACGTATTATTTTAAAAAAATAGGCCATAAATTAGTTGTAGAGTGTACAGGGTGTTTCATGATGTATTACATTATCCTTATCAAAAAATTTTCAATCTTCTCAAAAAATAAAATGTCGTTGTATAATGCTCGTTTCCTACAATAATTACAAGGAATAATGTATTGAATTTACTATTTTGAACTTATTAATTAAATAAATGAATATGAAAAAGGAACACATGAAAACAGGTTAAACGGTATAAACATCTTGCTGCGTACAGAATCAAGTTATTTCAAATACATCAATGAATTAATTAATGTGATTGTTCTAATCCTTCTACATCAAATAGCTCCAACCGAAAAAAAACTATTTAAGTTAGCATTCAGAAAGAATTAATTCCATTCCAGTTTCAAAATGCGTGAAATGTCTCTCATATTTATTTTTTCCGATCTCCCTTCCCACCACCGAAAAAAAAAAGTTCTTACAAAAACTGGCGTAGCTAGTCCTCAGTGGGCACCGTATCAAAATTACTTGCGCACTCTTTTTTGTGGTTCCTTAATATATTAACAATTTTCCCTCACATATGTTGGGGCCCCATATCATTGATACTGTTTGTTAGGAACACAATTAATTCTTAAGTTCTGTGGGCTGCATCTACCAGATGCTGGGCGTTGGTGGAAAGTGATTCATTCATCAGCCAGCAATTTAAAGAAACTAACTTTATTAAGAACTGCCGAGCGAGCAAGTACACGTGATTGCTTCACCCGTTTTATATAAAGAGCATAGTGACGTCACAGAACCACTTCACAGTTACAAAAACGTGGCGCCATGCAGCCACTCATTAAAACAAATCATTTTTATTCACAACATACTCCCACCTTTGAGACTTGGGAGAGTCTCAAACCTATAACATTTATAATTCAATAGATCCAGTCTCTTTGGTTCTTTAATCAATCTTCCTGAAGAAGTATATTTTTTCACAATTACTTCATTAGTATTCAAGTCATTTTCAGGTTTAGTACATTGAACAGAATTTGATTCCTCTTTCAACCCCTTAGCATTATTTGCAATCGCTTGTACTTCCAAAGGGAAGATGCGTTGTACCGGGCGTATTACTGTTCCATGTTGAGTTTTAAGCCGAACTGTGCGAATTTCCCCGTCTCGACCAGGGATTAATTCTATAATTTTAGCTATAGGCCAAGACAAACGTTTCTTATTGTCGTCCCCAATTAAGACCATTTCCCCAACTCGGGGCTCACGCACCCGATTATCATTCTGTTTTTGTATTAGCTCACCTAGATATTCTTTCCTGAAACGTTGCCTTAAATTACTTAAAAGTTTAATTCTGAATTTCATTCTTTTTCTTAAGTCTCGCGAATTTAATTCGTCAATATCGGTAGTATCGGAACAGCGATTTTTTCTATTAAAAACATTGCAGGAGTAAGAGGGATCAATTCCTGTGGATCTTCAGATATATAAGTTAAAGGTCTACTATTGATTAAAAATTCACAATCACAAATTACTGTTGACAATTCTTCATAGGTCAATATTGATTTTCCAAGAGAACTTCTCAATAGTTCTTTAATAAGGCGAACCAACCTTTCCCACCAGCCTCCCCACCATGCGGCGGTGGGTGGTATAAATTTCTAAACTATTCTTTGAGTTGATGTTTCTCTCGATATCTTATGAAAATCCAATTTCGCAAGGTCGTTGAAAGCACCCTGGAAATTGGTTCCGTTATCACAGTAAATTATCCTGGGCCTCCCGCGCCTGGCAATGAAACGCTTAAGGGCTAGCAAAAAGGCATCAGAAGATAGAGAATTTACTAATTCAAGATGGAGCGCGCGATAGACTGCACAAGTAAATAATGCAATCCATACCTTTTCGCCAGTTTTTAAAAACAAAGGTCCAGCTAAATCAATTCCTACAACTTCAAATATCGCGCAATCAGTCACTCGGTCTGGTGGTAAAGGTGATGGTCCGCTTGACAATGATTTCACTTTAAAACGAGCACATATAACACATTTATTTAAAATACTCCTAATAGTTTTTCTAGATCTGATAATCCTGAACCTTTCTCTAATTAATGATTGCATTATTTGGATTCCAGCATGACAGTTATTTTTGTGTATAGATCTAATCAAAAGTTTTGTAAATTCACATTTATCAGGTAACAATATAGGATACAAAAAAGAACTTTCATCATTTCTTTCAGTTATTTTAGACTTAACCCTTAAAATATTATCATTATCAATAAAGGTAACAAATTTATGTCTGAGTTAAACGAATCAATTGTTTCTCAGAATTTTCAATTTCAGCAACAGAGAGTTCATGTTCTTTACATTTGTTATAGTCTTTGTGACAATTATTTACAAATCTCAAAACCCAAGCAAATACTCTAATCATTTATCATAATCAGACACATTACATAAAAGCAAGGGGGGTGCATCGTTTGCTAGATCAAATTCGCATTTTTAGTTTTCTTTATCTCCACGTTAATTTCTTGAGGTTCGCAACTGATTTCACCATCTGGCCAAAATTCCGAATTTTGTTTCAACCAGGACGGCCCCTCCCACCATCTAGAATTAAGCATTTCTCGTGGAGAACAACCACGGGATAGTAAATCCGCGATATTCATGTTTCCTGGGACATATTTCCATGATTGAATTTGAGTCAGTTGTCTAATTTCCTTTACCCTATTATCTACAAAAACTGACCAATTTCTATATTTCTTAATCCACCAAAGTGCTGTTGTAGAATCGGACCAAAGAGTAACTTTCAAGTCCGGCATATTAAGCGCTTTCAAAATAGAATTTAAAAGTCGAGCACCTATACAGCAAGCCATTAGTTCCAAACGCGGTATACTCAAAGGTTTGAGAGGAGCGACTCTAGACTTCGCTCTAATGAGAATTACGCTAACTCTAGAATCAACTATTGATCGAGCAAAGACGCAACCCGCATATGACCCCTTGCTTGCATCAACAAATACATGTAATTCAGTTAAAATATCAATTTTCATACAACGTGGCACAGTTACATCTTTTAAAATTTGAATTTCCTTATACCATTTCATAAATTTATTTACAATATTCTGAGGTAGTTCCTGATCCCATGCAATTTTCATTTCCCATAGTTCCTGTAGTATTAATTTGGGAAGCAATGTAGACGGCGCCAACATCCCAATGGGATCAAAAACTTTTTGCACAGTAGACAAAACCAATCGTTTGGTTATTTTCGTTTCGCACGTTAATGATTCGAAATTCGTGCAACATTTCAAAACATCATTATCCAAGTCACAAATGAGACCCAAAATAAAAGTTTCGCCTGAGTATTTATCAACACTTCTACTTGCCACATTGCTCTCAAAAGTACGTAAATTAAAACATCCTTTCGACTTAATTAATTTAGCCTTCTCAATAAATATTTCTATTTCATCCAACACTGAAAACACCAGCTACACAATTATCAACATAAAAAGAAGATTTTAACTTTTGTGCAACTTCCTTATATTCAGGACTACAGTTTTCTAAAAGATGCATAATAGATGCATTCAATAAGTAAGGGCTGGAAGACACCCCAAATACAACTCGACAATATCTGTACACCAATTGTTTTTCATTGCATGGGAAATAAAACCTGAGATAATCTCTATCTTTCGGTGCAACAGATAGCATCAAAAAAGCCTTTTCAATATCGGCTACAATTCCAATTGGATAAATTCTAAAACGATCTAAAATGTCAGGTATTAGTTCAATAAGGTTTACGCCTTTACATAAACAGTAGTTCAAAGATGGTTTCCCTTTTTCATGTGCGGAGGCGTCAAATACTGGACGTATTTTCATTGTCGCACTATCTAATTTAATCACTGGCCTATGAGGTAAATAATGACATTCATTGTTCAATTCTACCTCCGGCACACGTTCAATGATATTTAAATCTTCCCACTCCCTAAACACACTTTTATAATCATCAAAAAATTTACCGTTTCTTAATTTATTTTATCATCCGTAAATGCCTTTTCCACGTTAGTTCTTTGTTACTGGGTAAATTCTCAGAGTTACATTTCCATGGGAGTGTCACTTCATATCTTCCATCGGGAAGAATTTTCATTTTATTCTTAAAATCGGTTAAATCAAAATTTTCTCTAGTATTTCATTAAGTAAGGGATCAGTTATTCCTAAAACATCTAGCTCCCATAATTCTTTAACACTAACATTCCTTACATGCAACGACTATGTCGTTAACATCTCGTTTTTAACGTTTGAACTTAATTTTTCCAATTACCGTCCATCCTAGTTTAGTTTCAATAGCTGTTAAGCCAGAATCTAATTCTATTAAGTTCCCAGTTAATAATTTTCCTATATTATCAGCCCAATCAAAGTCCAATTTCAGTTTCCTTACAATTTAAATCCGATAAAATAATTTCCTTAATCTTTAACTCATTTAGAATACGCTTATCCTCAATCTTAGAAATAAATCCACATATTTTCTTTTCCGATAGCGCTTCAAAACTACATACATAAGAGCGTTTTAAATCACTAACCTCAATAGAAAACACACC
>BMAO01025228.1:0-28643 GCA_019973975.1 Trichonephila clavata
TACTTCGTATATTATTTTCATTTCCTTCTATATAACTATAGTAATTCTTAAACTTGCTCTTAAGGTATCCGACTACCCTAAAATTGTGAATTTTGCCAAAAATTGACAATTTTTGTATGATTTTTTTATAGGCCATCATTTAACTTTATAAAAATACCAAGTTTATTATTTTCCGTTCTCTAAAAACAAAAATTACAAGTGTTTTAATAAAAGCAAATTCCATTACATTAAGCAAGATTTCATACTTTACAAAGCGGTTTACTCGAAATGTGTTTTTTTTAAATGCTCAAACGGGGCCAGCGATTGCTGAAAAGGTTTTGGAAATAATTAGCTGAATTTTTTTGTGTATGTTCTGTATAATAGTAGGCATGCTTTAACTTTTAGATTTATCAAACACTGTTTTAATACAAAACTTACAGTCCCTTACAATCACTGTTTTTTAAGCAATTTCATGTAATAACAAAGATAAAGTGCTCTAATTTTTGCAAAAATTAAAATATCTCTTATCCTAAAAGTCATTTAAAAAATAAATATCATAGCAACACATCAAAATTGAAAAATTAAAAATTTGTTCATAAACTTTTGGTACAGAATGGGCCACGTTCATGTTATTTTTTGTCAATTTTAATCCATTTTTTCCCATTTTAGTAATAAAAATTTATTTTTTTCTGATTAATTTTAGCTAATTTTTTTAAAAATGTACTAAACAAATCTAAAAACCACAAAAAATCCCCTTATCTCCATTTTTTTTTAAAGTTGTCACAAGTAGTCGGATACCTTAATTTAGGTTGATAAATTAGTTAACAAATACATTGGTTCAGTTTTGATACATATATAAGTATATTATATTAGTGTAAATGTGTATTTTATCTTTTATTATACCAGAAAGTATTTTGTTTTGCTTCTCTTCAGTAAATTAATAATTTTTAAATAACTTTTTATTTTAGATTTTTAGACATGCTCACGCCTCCCACGTAGGGTAATCACGCCTCTCTAAAGAGGTGCGCCTCACAGTATGACAACCACTTCTCTAGAGCCTTCTACGGTAGGAGTCAGACGCAGATATACACGGGACTCCACATTAATGACAATTCGTATCCCTTCAATGCATCTTTGAGCTGATTGAGACTGGCACCACTGTAATCGGTCTTGATGTTGTGCATACGAGATGAATAAGCAGCGTTTCGAGGAGAGCAAGTGGAAATTCTTGGTCTTATTAGAGTGCTACGCTTTCGTTTTATAGTCAGACACTTTTTCTCATCAATCGAGGCTTATTCTTACTCTAACGCACAACATGTAAGCTCAACTATTAGGACATATTGCTATTAGGACTTATTTTTCAACAAGATATTTCCATGCTACACATGACACGCTTTCTGAAGGATTTTTATCAAGTTTGTTGAACATTTTCATGACAGCTACGTCATTTACCGTACACCCACGCAACAGACTTGTTACCTTATGAGAATGTGCGTGAAAGATTATGCTAGATTTTGGTCCGACAGTTCGGAGACAACTCGCAAAAACTTAATCTTTACCAACTAGATCTTAATTAGTCTAGCTTGTTTGTGGGAAAACGCCTTATTGATTTATTTACTTTGTAATGGTTTAGCTATAGAATAAATTAACAAATTGTTCTAAAATTTTAACCCTTTCTTTTTCTATGGGTATTCACTACATCTATTTTTGACATAATTGTGCAACTACTTTTTGGTACAGAGATCTCTATGTTTTAGAATGTATATGAAATGCAAAATTAAAGAGAAATGAATATTTCTTTAAAATGGGCTTCTTATTTACATTTTTACAAGGAGTAAAAAAAAACTAACAAATTGTATAATTAAGAATAATAAATACAATTTTCAACGCTTGTGTTGGAACAATTCAAAAATTTGAAATGAGTACCACATTGTTAAAACTAAAGTATCAAAGAAACATATTTTTTTAAAGAAATGTGGTGATCACATTATGTGTAACAAAACAAAATGGTAAAGGAAAAATAAAAGATTGCTAAACATGTTTTTTTTTGTTTGTTTTGCAAAGGGTAATGAACTTTTCGATAAAAAAAACTCATCTTGTTTTTTCTTCTTTTTAATCGATAATTTTGAGTTTTTTGGCAGAGATTGTCTAAAAAAAGCGTTAGTCCAATAAGGAGTTGTTTTTAAAAAACGTGTTTCCAGAAAAAATTATCTTTTTTAAACCTAACAAATTATTTTATAAATTTGGATTTTGAAATTTTTGTTTTAAATTATTTATTGATACCAATTGAAATTCAGTACCTATGTAAAATAAGTATTGTAGGATTAGCAAAGAAATTACTTTGCAGAAGTATTTAATCACTGGAATTGAAGATTTTAGAGCTGATTAATGCATGCATTTTACATTTGCACAGCCTTAGGTAATATATGAAATAAATAATTGATAAAACACACAGTAAAGACAATTTTACATTATCAAAAATATTTTTGATATATTTTATGAAAATATTTCCTTTTATTATGCTTTATTTCTTTTTACGAAATTTAGAGGAAATGTTTTTATACTCATAAGTGGTTCGATCGCTCAAAATTCCTTAAAGTTTTTGTGAAGAGTTTTAATTCCCGAAATATGTCAACGAAACTTTACCTCCATATCAGAAATTAATGGCTACAAGAGGCAATTACCGACCAACTGTACTGATTTCATCAGCCTTGGTGCATCAATACGTGTGAAAATTTTCATTTCATATGAAGACACACTACATTTATTATGCCTCTGTAATAAGCTACCGTATCATAAATCCTAACATAATAAATACGGTCTGGTGTACAACTGTCAGACTCTGTACGTACCATTCGATGTTACGCGCAACACAATGGAATGCATTCATTGCAGTGATTACCTTTTTTTTTCAAAATCATTGGCTCATACGTTGTAATGGTGCATTGAAAGTGAAGATGGACAGACAAAGTGTACTGCATTGTTTTTGAAGACGAACTACACTCCTGCCTGCAATATCCTGATGGTGTAATTATTGTCCGAAGACACCGTGGATTGAGGTTACGCATGTTTTGTTATATGCATCACCATACTGATCCTGGACCTGGTATTTGGATTTGGGATATTATTCGATTCCATTTCCGCACCAAGCTAATATACATTGTCGGATACTATGGACAACCAGTATTATATCTCTTATATTTTGCAGTCTGTTGTCTTCCTTTACCTTCCGATTTTATTTGCGGCTACATTATAACAAGACATTGCGCAATCACACTTGACTCACAATGTTCAAGACTTATTTTTCTTCCACCAGATTCCACTGTTGTTTTGGTCGGCCTAATATCTCGGTGTATCATTTATGGAACACGTCTGGTCGATGATTGGAGAATCAATTAGATGCAGAACCTCCTACCAATGTGCGAAGGTAGCTTGGGCAGCTGTATTCCAACAAGATATTCAAAGATTTTTTTCATTCAATGCCAGTGGTTGTAGCAACAGACATTGTAAGCGATGGTGGCAACACTTGATACTGATTTCATAATCTTTTATACCTCTCTGAAGCTACTACAACCACCTACTGAAGAATTTACTGTGTTTTACCTTTCTTAGAAATTAAGCTTTGATACATTATGACTTTGTTGCATTTGGATCGTTTGCAGAGTAGGATGTGGCTATCAACTCAATATACAAGTTGTAATATTAAAGTCACTAACTCTAAAAGGTGTAGAAAGATAATTATACTAAAAAATTGCAATAATTTTACTTGGCATTTAATTTTGTATTTCAGATCAAGTCAGGATGACAAAAAACAATCATTTCTTTTTATAGAATACGCAAGTACGTTAAAGATAATGAACGAGCACAAAGGATAATGATTTTTCTACTGTCTTTTGCTTTCATCTGTAGTGTTTATATTCTGCATATACAAGATTTTCGAATCCAAATGAAATATAACCCAATTGATATTGAATTTAACCTATTAAATACATTTCCCTTGTTTTGTAAAATTTTAAATATTGTTATCACAGTCTTAACAGCCAACTCAAATTTAGTGAAACTCCTACCTGATGTTGGAAATTTGCAAAATTCAGTAATATTCTTCGAAATGATACTTGTATATTCTTTTAACTACTGAAAAAGTAAATTTGACTTGTTGCCCATAAAATAATTTAGATTAGACAATATTTTTTTTAAAAAAACTATTTTTATTTTATTTAACAGAAAAAGATGTCATTTTTCTTCTCTTCTCTTTCTTCCTCTAAAACAACTATCATTGGAACAATGCTTTTCGTTTTCTATCAGTTAATCGTAATAATTCAAAACAAGTGCCACAATTCAAGCCCACAAAAAAATTACCTTTGCACTGCTTCAGACCCGCTACAATCATATGTTTGTTATCCACGATCTTACCATTTCTCCATAAACAAAACCCTCTATCATTAAGCATAGTGAAAAAAGAAAGAAATCCACTAAGAGGTACTAGAGCGCGAATAAAATATTACGACCTCGAGTAACCATGGGCAAACTATCAGCAATGAAAGGAAAATCAATAAGATCTTGACCCTCTTACCAATAGCTGGAGCTTCAGTACAGGTCACCCGTTTATGACATCAGTATAATAGATATTGTTTCAGTCTTTAGATTGCTTGCATATATACAGATAAATGGTGGGTCAAAGAATAGAAATCACTGTTGGGGCAAGGGTACTAATGGTTCCGCCTCGTTCGATGTCTCGCATAAATCATTACTTCCTTTCAGACATCATATGTTCTAACGCTTTTCAGCTCTTATTAGGTTACTGTATTAACATAACAAAACCGTGTGTTGCTAGTAATTGCTTTCAGATATTGGGATTTGAAGTTGTTGGCTTAAAATTTGAATTTCTTCACTTAGAAATTCTAAACATGTATACTAATTACATACCTTGAATTTCATTACTTAAAATTAACTTACAGTTAGCTACTAATTTAAAAAGTCCGTTATAAAATCATTGTAGTAATATTGGAAAGGTTCTCAAAAACACATGGCGAGAATTACAGTTTGCATTAATTTGGTATTTTGGAGACGGTTGGTTTTAAAATAATTGAAATTAATTTTTAACCAAAAATTATAAGAAAAGCTAGAATTGGAAATAATATTAACTGAATTATATTTGAATTTATAACTGACAAAAATTATATATATTTATATAAATTTAAAAATTAATCGAATAATAAACAATAATAGAGCAAACTCTTTACTACCACGTAGGGATTTTAGGGTGAATAGGAATATTTAAGGTAGAGATATCGGACTGACGTAGATAAAAGAATATTCGAGAGGAGAGGCTGGTGACTCCTTGCTGTAATGATGACTTTTGTTCTATCCATTTAGGTGACAAAGTGGTGTCATGATGGTATATTGATGCATGAATGATAATAAGGCACAGACATTTGAAGATGACAACTTCCTTCATATACTAGCAGGCATGAAGTCTGACATATATATATGCAATTATTTCCGAAGCTATGAATCCATGACACATAGAGTTTTTGTGTTATTTTTGGTGATATTTCCCTTCAAATACTCAAAAGTATAACAAATAATTACCAGAGGAATCCTTATACTACTTAATTATGTTGTTACTTATACTGAGACTGGCAAATTTAGAAAATATCCATAAGACTATTGATTCTTAAAAAATCAAGTACAAGAAGAATATTAGCAAAGGTGTTTTTCAAAGAGGTGTTCAATCTAATGCCTTGTTGATCTGACACGTGGCACAAGTTGCAAAAGTCTCCTTGATGTCTGAGAACAGCAGGCATTTGATATGATCACTGTCAAGGCATGGGAGTGCAGGCTAAGTCTCTCTCTGTCACATTCAAGGGCTAGAGCCAAACCCTATGAATGTATAAAATGTTAAGGACACCAAATGGTTAGGTAAAAATAACAGAGCTTGTAAGAATATGCCCCTACCCACTTTTAAAGGCGTATTTTTCACGGGGTGCTGTACAGATAATATTGGTTTCTTAATAACAGTATTTCTCTATTAATTAAACAAATTGTATAATTTAGTTATGTGTCTAAAGCAGCGATTCCAAAAGAGGGCTATATAGATCCCCACTGTCTATGACGATCTACAAATAGAACAAATATAAACAGATTTACCTATAGGAGGTTTATTTACAAAACTTAATGAGGTTAATTTGCAGTTCATTAAAACAAGAACCATCACTTCAGCGTTCCTTGCCAGAAATACACTAAAGAAGCAAAATATCGGAAGCATGAATTTTCCCAATTTCTCAATTTGTCACAGAAAATTTGCCAGAAAAATGACGTTTTCACCTACATTCAACATTTAAATCCCCTTTATTCAGATTTTGAAACTAGGTTTGAGGAAGATAGATTGATTTTTTGATAATACCACAAAAGGCAATGAATTCATATGGTTACATTGGGAAAAAGCAGTCAGATTACAAGAGGAACTGATCGAAATAGGCACTAATGAAAGTCTTAAAATATAGGTTAGAAACGGATGTCAGCAATTTTGGCTTCAAAAAGATATATTTGTTATCTATTCCAAATTATGAAATATATTGAGATAATTTTGAATTGACTTTTATTAGTGAGATGGAATTTTCAACACGGTTGCCAACCTTCAAAACAAAAAAGGGGGGAAGGGGAAAAGGCTAGACACTATGTACTAACCGAGAAGAATTCGGGTTAAACCTGGCAAAATTGGTGCCAAATGCTGAAAATTTGTTATTGAGGCACCAGATTCATCCCTCCCTATAAAAGCATTTGTATGTTGCTCAGTTATTTCATGCCAGATTTATTTTATATGTCAAATAAATTTGTATTTAGTTAACATGAGCTCGTTAAGTTTTAAACACTGATCTTCAATATTTTTAGAAATGAAAATCTTTTAAAATAAGTAGCTCTTTACCAACTGTTAAAAAGACATTTAAATTGATAAATTTGAAAAAAAAAATCAATATTAGGTATGTAGGGCTCTATTCCAAACTGAAACGCACGCCAAACGGTCTATGAAAAAAAAAAGAGGTTGCAAACCTCAGTTCTATAGTCTTTTGAGAAACAAGTCTTCTTACGTGTTTTTTTATTTGACTAAACTTGGCTCTGTTCTATTCAGAAGGGGCCGACTACTGTCCAAGACATATTGATAATGTCAATTAGTCTTTGCTTCTGTCTAGACTCGGGAGATTACAGAGTTTAGTCGTGAAGACCATTAGGTCTTTGTGGTCAGGTTGTAGTGTTGCGGTTATGAGAGTATTACACCTGATCAAGCGTCATATTTGTTACATTGAACCGCAAGTTCAACAATGTAAAAACCATTGTGTTACGTTTGGGAAAATTAATAGCAGCGGTTAAGATACTACATAATTGATTTATTTGCGTCACACCTATTAATTACAGTATATACATTTAAATTGAAGTTATTCATACTATTGATTAGTTTATTAGAGTTTAGAATATGTTATTTGTGAGGGTGGAGGCAACAAAAACGTTCTCTTGGGTGCTTTCTACATACTGTCTTCACTTTCGGGATGGGACGAATCGTTCCTGACACCTTGAATTGCACTCGGAGTTCCGGCTTGCACGCGTCCAGCCGTTGAGTTTCTCATGGTCATCAGTTTCAGCTTAGTGTCAGATGGAAGGACCCCGCAATATTTAGGGTGGCACGTGTGCGTAGGATCGGTGGTATGCATCTACAAAAAATAAGCCGATTTTTCATTTGTGGGGCGTGAAAACGTCGCACCATTTTATACATTTCTCTTAGCTCTAGAATGACCTGAATAAAAGTCAAATTACGATTTTCTTAAACTTTTAAAATTCCATTTTGGATATATTATTACCAGTAGAACTGTTAACATTTTAAAGTTTAATAACAGGTTTGCTTAGTGTCACTAGAATTGACTTTTATTAAAATATTTACTATTGCTATTCAGTGCGTGAGCAGAAGGCAACATTAGACTCGGAAATTAGATAAAATGAAATTGATTAAACTTTGCTGTAAAAGTTTTATAATTAAAATATAAGGTTTATTTATAGACTGAATGAAAGATGTTAGCGAATGAAATATAACTTCTTCAGTAAATTTAAATTTTATTTTGACTATTTCTTGCCAAATATTTTTTGATCAAAGGTATGTTTACAATAGTTCAATTTTCTCTCTAATATTTTATATATTGTTTTTATGTTTACTGTTTGAAAATGTTACTTAAGATTACATAGGATTTCACTTTTTTAACAAAAAAATATATACACGGCTATATTTATTTATATTTAACATTTTTCTTAATTTTTTATAATTATTTCTTCTAAATGTAAATGTAATGACGATATTTTTGATTGATTGAAATATATATATAAATATAAACATATGCTGTTGCTTTTATATCAGTAGCGAATGAAATATTAAACGATACGTTCAGACGTAGTCGGAACTAAAAATAAACTACACAAAAAATGTTAATAACGCGTAGAAATTATACTTTAAAACATATGTTTTAGTATCTTCTGGCAGAGGTTATGAGCTGCTAATAATTTAAGAATTCCTGATAAATTTTAATCTCAAATCGTTCATAACTAACAGAACTTTATGAAATCCTGAATTTAACCCTGATGTAATAAACTGACATTAGACTTCTAAATTCGAAATATTTTTAAATCCTCAAAGTGTTGGTAATCCATGAAATTTCCTCTTTTCAAATCTAGACTGCAATATTTATTAAAATGCATTCGAAAAAATGGAAAAAGAGAGTTTTTTCTTCTCCATTTTTCCCTTTCGGATTTAAGAAAATATTTTATGCATTTTTCTAAGGGTATAAAATCTACAAACTAATCACTGAAATAGACATAAAATGCTTTCAGAATTGAAAGGAAGAAAGATGTAAATCCTCCTTATTGTTTATTTTTTCGAATACATTTTATTGTAATAAATACAATAGTCTAGACTACTTATGATTTACGAATAGTAAATGACAAATATAACTGGAATCATTTCTTTGGGAACTAAAATTTAATAAATAGGAAAAATAATAATCTTTATATCTTACCAGAGAAACATAATCTCGTTCAGTTTCACACGATTCCTTCCAATATCCTCCAAACCAATTAAGAGATTATGCATAAGTTTTGAACGAAATATAACTAGTACTTTCATTTTCTTAACATTTGTTTTTAGTATTACCTCTGAATGAGAAATACCTCATGGGAAGATTCCTTTTAAATATTCTTTATATTATTCAGATATCTGACATTATCATAATAGATTCATGTAAAAGGATATTGAATAATAAGTACTTTGGTGCGTTTTGTGTATATCTATATATAAAAGAACGCAACGCAATACACACATACATACATATATATATAACTTAGAACAATAAGAAAATTTTGGTAGAATACTTCTGGTGAGAGAATGACCTTTAAAATTGTGGGTACTGATGAATTTATTTTACTTTTCGTTTTCAATGAAAATACCATAGGCCAGTGCTTTTCAAATTTTTATTATCTGCACCCCCTTTCCTCAATACATTAGAAATGTATTGAATTCAATAGTAAAATTCTTTGAAGCTAAAGCTGCAATTCGACTTTAATTATAAACAGTACAAATTATGAAGATAAACAATAAATTTTGCATATAATTTTATGTATGACAAGCCCATGGGGTCAAAGGTAATTATTAAACTTCTTTTTTACTTAGTATTGATGTATTAATTATCAACTACAATGTACAATACTGATACATTTATTGGTGTAAATGTTGTTTAATTTTTACTATGTCAGATTGTATATATGGTTTTGCTTCTTTCAGTATATTAAACAAAAAATTAAGAAAATCTTTTATTTTCGAATTTTTGATATGCTCACGTCTCCCACGAAAGCTCATCACGTCTTCCTAGGGGTAAGCTCCACAGTATGAAAAACGCTGCCATAGACAAATTTATGTATCATACTTCAGTAAGATTTTATTTACTATGTGCCATATTAACACATGTAAATAAATAATATAATGAAACGTGAGAAAAAGAGAAGCTCATATTTTTGTAAGAAACATTCCTTGCAGATGTTTCTTATTGCTTATATATTTTAATGGAAAATTTATACTTAAAAATATTTTTAAAATATGGAGGTGGTTTCTAAAACAGTTATTTCGCACTCGTTTATATTTACAAATGACTCATCTTTCTGTGATGCATATTTTAAGACTTATTTGTATTTTTATCACTTATAAATTTAATATATTTTCGACAAGAATGGAGAAAATATTTATTTAAGATTAGTTTAAATGTTGTTTTCTGTTATTCATTCATATTGAATTAATTCTACTGTATGCACACAAAAAATTGTTTTCGTATTTCAAACCACTAATATTTTTTATTATTATTATTTCATTTTGTGGAATACAAGAAAGAATGAAATTAGAAAGTATTATTTTTTTCTAGAACACTTCGATATTTATAGAGGCTTTTAAGTTTTAGATTCCTACACAAATAGTAAAATTTCTTTGCGAAATTCCAATATATTTCTTTGAATTTCTGTTTACAATCAATTTATTTAAAAACTGTATTAAATATGTTATTTTTGTTTAATAATTGAACTACTTTTTATTTTACCATTTTAAAATAATTGAAATAATTAATTTTAAAAATTTATATTTGGTTTGATTGTGTGATCTCTAAACACTAAAGTTTGTGTAGTGTGTGTGTATGTAGTGCGTGAATAGGGGCTTAAAATTTTACTACATGAGCTATGTATTTCTTAAAAGTTGCATTTTTCTAGAAACTGTATTTTTGTAAGAATTGATAATAATTTAAAAGGAACATCATATATTGACAGAGAAATTTTTGCATTGAATTTCTTGCAAATATTTTTACTGGTATAATCTAAATATTGGTTTAAAAGCTATGAGTTTGAATAGTTTTTAGAGGATTTTTTTTATTTTTCTCTAAAAATATAGAACAATTGTCAAAAATAATATATTTTTAACATCGAATGGCTGTAACTTTTGTTTCAACAGAAGTACTTTAGATATTCTAGGTCATTCTCTAAAAATATTTGCAAAAAAATGCGTTGCAGTGCATGTTTCTCATGTTGGCATGTTATGTCTTTGATGGAAGGATTTTGAACACAGTTTAAGGGATTAAAGTTTTTCTAAAATTATACGTTTTTGGAAATGATTATATGCACACACGCGTATACAAACACGCATAAATATTTATAACTATTAGCAAAAATGTTTAATTATAAAGTAATGTTTAACTTTATTTAATCCTTTTTCTTTTTTAATCTGAGATATTTTTTTATTAATAATGAATTTAGAATTCTCTCTCTCCTATCCAGTGTGTTGTATACAATTTCTCTAGTATTATGAACTAAATCCTTTATTTTTTCACCTCTGTAACGGATCAGGTAGTATTTAAGAAATAATGATTTGTGAACCTACCGAAAAGCACCACAATAGTATTGATTCCCGCCTGAACTGGGGAAACCCTGCAGAACATTTGAAGAAAAAGGCGGTACAGAGACTTTGTATTTTAAAGCGTTTGTCTGGCTCACTTTGGGGATTCAACAGAAAGGTCTCTACAGATTGCATATAAAATGTTTATACAACCAGTTATTGGTTACTGAAATTTAATTCCTCATTTCTGCACCCAAACACACCATCCAATACATTGAGGTATTTCAAAATCAAGCCCCCGTATCATAACTGGTGCTGTGAAATCTACTCCCGTTCTTGTTATGCAGCCCTTGACCAACATCGAACCATTCTATAAATACCTCCAGAGAAAGGTAGTAGTATTATTTCAGAAACTTAAAAATTTGCCTAATAAACCTTTTTGAAGAAATTAGCTGAAAAGGTTAGAGATTTAAAGATTCAGAAGGGATTCGTTCAGTCAGCCATCGAGGTCGCTTGTTTTTTGGAGCTTTGTCAAAAGATTTCTATTTTGACTATGCCTTTGTGCCCTTCGGATTACATTCATCTTGATATAAATCTTGAACTTCATGTGAAGGTATTAAAGAGTGAAATGTCTCCCAAACAATTCAAAGCTATAGCTTTGGAAACTATTGACAATTGATTCCCAACAAGTGAATGGCTACGTGTTTTTACTGAAGACTCCCTGCTAGAAATATATCATGGTGCTCGAGTCGGTATCTTCTCTGTGAATTGCTTAGCTATTACCCACCCTACTAGGTATTTTTATTATTGCCTTCAATGGCAAGATTGAAGCTATTTTAGTAGCGGTTGAGCAACTATCACTAAGAAGCTTCAAGTTTAACAGGGCCGTGATCTTTTCCGATTCTAAACCGGCATTACAAGCTCTGTCTCAAGATTACCACTGTAATTCACAAATAATTTTAAAATGCAGATCGTTCTTTAAAGATTTACCTCATAAAATCTCTTTTTAGTGGATACTGACTCATTGTGGCATTGCTGAGAATGAGCATGCGGACTTTCTTGCTAAGAAAGGAGACCTTGTGATCCAAAGACCCACGAGAATTTCAACCGTTAAAATTTCTTAGGCTTTTTTCTAATACGGCCTTTAAGTATAGTTTTAAAATGGAAGTTGTGGAGATGTCGAAGGGCAAGAACTGGGCTGCTAGAAAAGCTATTGTAGCTCATTTTAGACTTTTGACAGGACATGACTCTCTGTGAGATCTCATTTCTACAGAATTGGTATCGCCGTCTGACCGGATTGTACTCTGTGTGACTCTGGTTAGCCTATGACCGCTGAACATTTGGTCGTGTGCCCTGCACTAATTAGTTTTAATTCAATTGTCGAAAAATATTGGAGAGCACGCGCACTAATGGCATATATGCTATTGTAGTGCGTGGCATTTGTAAAATAAATAAATAAATATTGGATTACCTGAACAGGTTTAGATTTCCCAACTTTGTATTTAATAATATTGGAAATTATACTATTGAATAGATAGAATTTCAAAAAAAGTTTTGTGATACCTTAAATTTTCAAAAAATGGGTCTATTCGCATTTTTTTTTAAATAAAAAAAGCTAACATAATAATTGATTGACATTGCTAATTTTCTTTATCAAATATTTCCCATGTAAGATAATTAAGTAATGTTTATTAAATATTTCAATTAAATTTATCAAAATATTTTCTAACAACATCTTTTAAATTTAAGAATTATTTTCAGCATCAGTTATTTTGTACAGAATAGATTTTAATTTTCAGAAGAAATACCGTAGATTAGGGGTTCTTAACTTTATTCCCCGTTTGGGCATGTCTGACAAACTGAATATTTCTGGCGATCGCAGTTAAAAAAAGTACAACGATTCTTAATATTTATTTATTTATTTGCAATCACAAGCATCGTAAACAATATTCTACACAAAAAAGATTTTAAAAAAGTACTTACATTTAGTGCGATTTTTGGCATTTTTCTAAGTCAGGAGTATAAGATGATACTCCGCATCTTATAGTATTTTTGAGATTGCTATCGTTAAGTTATGATCTGATTGTTGATTTAATTGTGTTCATTGTTGAAAACAACGTTTCACATAAATATGTGGAAGGTAAGCTTCTTTTCTTCAAAAGAGGATATTTTTTATCTTCGGCTAGATTCCAAATATTTACATTAGACCCGCTATATTTTAATACAAACAGTCTGAATATTTATAATCTCATCTTCAATTGTAGAAAATTTTTAATTTAAAACAAATTCAACGGGAGGGTCTTCAACGACATTAGCAACTGACAAGACAAGACAGAGTTACCAGTATTAGTAGTAACAAAACAATCATTGCTTGTACAATAATTTTACTGCTCATATTTTATTTCTAAAAGTGTGATGAATTTCGCAGCCACACAAAGAATTGTCGTGGGCCGCGGGTTGGCTATGGTTGATATTGATATAATATAAAGGACACTCGTGGACACAGGGGTTAAGGACACTGTCACAGATCATTATTAATACAGGAATTATAAACTTAGAATTTCGAAGCATAAGCTAACATATTCGTTTTATTTAACAGCTGTTAATAAGATAAGCTTAATATATAGCTTTACCGGCTGTTATACTCCTAAATAGCTCTTTAATTTTGTATTTATCACTTAAAGAAGAAATGTATAGTTTTTTTTCTTTTTTTGTATACTGAAAATAAATAAATTGAAATTCATATTAATTTCTTACAAAAGAGTTTTGATAATACTATTTTCTATGTTACTCCCATTAATATTTCAAGAAGTCATCCAGTTTAAAAGAAATTGTGAGGACCAACAAGCAACAGCGGGGGTATAGCATTTGTTTTGATCCGCACAAACTGATCCAATTTTCTGGATTCGTTTTAAATACAAGAAAAAATAAAATTTTATTTTGAAAAACATTAATTTTAACAAATTTGATTTAGATGCATTTAAAAGTTTCAAGATATCTTAATTTTTTTATCAATCCCTCCCCTCCCATTTTTTTTTTTTATGAAACGAGTTGAATGTTACCAAGGAGGAAAATATTTAGAACATCTGAAACATTTTTTAAATTAGAATATCCTAATAATAATTTTTAAATAGGGACACAGATTAAAATCATATTTGCAGAGAATTTAAGGGCCAAATTCGTGAAGACGAAAAACAGAGAGCAAGAGGAAGAAGCGACAAAAAGCCCGCAAAATATCCAGGACAATTTTAAGTGGACTAAAAAGGTATTTTGAGCGCCATCTATCGCATGAAGTTTAAACGTAAGGTATAAAAACATGTACACAAGAGATGTAGATATTTCATTCAGTTGTAATTTTATTTTAACCTCATGGATGACGTTTTTAACAATAGTGATTACTATTCTTGTTGGAGACTTTTGAAATTACTTTATATCTTTTAAATAATTAAAGTGTTTAGTGGCTTTTAACATAATTTCTAAAAATAAGGAATAAAATTTACTTACGGACTTTGTTCTATGAATAAAAAAAGATGAAAAAAAGTGAATTTATGGAAAATTATTTAATTTCCTTGCTATAGATTTCTATAAGATTTACTTGTAGAAAAATGATTTGAAAATTTTCTAACAGAAGTCGAGTAATTAGTATATTTCTCTGTCGAAATTTTATTTGTCTTTGAATATATGTTTCAAAAATAACATTTTCAACTTTTTGAATTTATTACTAAAGTAACATGAAACAGGATCTTTGAATATTTCAACATTTGAAAACAGATGCAACAAATTTTTACGTTTAATTATTCTATTAATTAGGAAATGATCTAATGACTTTGTAGCAATCATTTATGCCTTATTTAGCATCTCTATATTAGCTTTAACTTTCGTAAACAGCTATGTTCACTCAAAATGTATATAAGGCTGTAATATGCAAATATATATATATAATATTTATATATAGTTCCTTTCTTACTAGTTAAATAGTTTTCTAATACTTTGAACAAGGAAAACAGAGGGGGAAAAGATAAAAGACCCAGTTGAGATGCGAAAAGTTAAATTAAAAACCTTTGGGAAAAAAATTATGTGTTTAAATAGTTTGTGTCAATAAATGGTTCTCAAAATCAGAAAGTATATCAAGTCAAAAGTCGATTTATTCAATGTTAAATCCATGCGATATTTAAAGTTGTAATTGTATATAGTCCTCGAGTTCTTCTCAAACTTTCAATATTTGCGATAACAATGTATTGAATTCAATAATATTATAATTGGACGCTAAAGCTGCAATGCGACTTTAACCTGCCACCGACTCTAAACATCTCGCTCAGCCAAAGCGTTAATTCAGCAGAACGTGTGTATACGTCTTTCTGAAGTACGATCTTTTCTGTGCACTGCTATTCAAAATTGATTCCGAAGGTTTCGAAATGCAATAAAAAAAAACCTTGACAGTGTTTACGAAGGATTTACTTATTTCAGAGGATTTGCTTATTTATTCCTTCTCTTCCCCTTTCCAATACATTACTTACGCACGAGCCTACTTTGGAAACGGTGGCATTGGTGAGCGAATCACCTACCTTTTAATCGGCGTTAAGGGATTAATTATAAACCGTACAAATCATCAAGATAAGCGTTATTTTTGAAAATAATTTAATATATAACAAGCCCATGGGGTCAGTGGTAATTATTAAACTTGTTCTTAACTTAGTATTGCTAAATTGAATATAAAATACCATGTGCTGTACTGATGCATTTATAAGTGCATTTTATTACTGTAAATGTGTATTTATCTCTTTTTTTGTCAGAATGTTTTTTTTTTGCTTACTTTTAGTAAATGAATAACTTTTTTGAAAATAATCTTTTGTTTTTGATTTTTCAATATGTTTGCGCCCCCACCTTGTAGAGTTAGTTATCAGGCCCTTTTGGGGGAGAGGGTCCGCAGTGTGAGAAACGCTGCCATAAAGAATTATACAGCTCAAAATGTCTTCTTTTCATCTCATCTGATAATGTTCCAAAACCATTTTATGTAGTAAACAAAAGCAGATTATTATAGATGTTTTCATATTTACATTTACACAATAAAAAACTAAAATGAGTTATTCTTAAGAAATAGAATAGGTAGACAAAATATATTGTCGTTTCCAAACAATAAAGCAATAAAACGAAACAAAAGTAACACACCTTTAAATAAATAAAACACAATAACAACAACCAAAAAAAGCTTAAATCAATTTGACTACTGCACTAATTTTCTTATAGTAACGACGTATACCTTTTTAAGAATACGCTTCTAAATATGCGAGATGAGTATGTAATTGTTTTCTCACTTATAAAAGCAATACATGTTGAATCATGCTCGAATAAAGTAATTATAATAGACGACGATTTACAAATGTAACAGGATCTGATACAATGATTATTTTGTCAAATGCTTTTAATGAAGCTTTCAGATTAGAATCTGAGTAAATTATCAGAAAAGTTGAGAAAACATCACCTTTATTGTTAAAAATTCTCTCTATTCAGCATAGCTTATAAGAAAAATAAATAAGCTCAATTATGATAATGTCAATAGTCAGTAATTGGGAATTCGATACTAATAGAGTGAGATTATTATGTCTGTTATCATAATATAATTAGTTAACTGTTTGAACACGATATGCTATTTATTCTCTAAGGCGAAATATAATGATCAGAGAAGTTAATGACATTATTTATAAAACTAAAGCAATTTTGGGATTAATGAGCATCATTACACACATATACATTATATATATGCAATATATATATATATATATATATCTTCATGTATGTGTGTGTAGACACTCATAGATCTCATGTTTTTGTTATAATTTTCAGAATTCCATCAGAATACTTAATAAAAAAACATTGTTCTTTTGATTCATGTATATGTATGCGGACGTTATCTAAGGGAATAGGTGAAATTTTGAGTGAAAGAAAACATTAAAACCAAGTTAAAAGAGCAGTTAATTTATTAAGATAAGGACAATGAAAAATACACTATTTACAGCTTTTAATTATTTACAAAAAGAGAAATAAAAGACAGTTCGAATAGAGAGCAGGGTTGGCCTGTGAGATGGGGATGTTAAACATCGTTAAGCCTAAAGAGAGAGTGCAGTCTTCTTTGTTTTCCAAAAAAAAAAAAAAAAAAGCCGCTAAGAGGACATCGAGCTTACTCGTTTATAGTCGGTGTAGGAGTGAAAAGTAATCTCTCGCTCAAGGGCCATATGCGTATGACGTCATCGCGCCCGAATTCTTTCATTGGACATTAAAATCTCTCTCGATTCGATTTGGTTTGTTTGGCGTCTCCATCCCTTACAATCTCTCTCTCTCGAAATGTATTGAAAATTTAAAACATTTTAATTAATCGTTTTAAACTAATTTAATGCTATTTCCTACATGTATATACAGGGTGTTCCATAATTATTGGGACAAGCTTTACGGTCAGCTAGGAGATATAAAATGGATTCAGACATTAAATGGCAACCTCTGGTCGGAAACGTCCTCGTTCGGGACAAGGTACCAACATTTCCAAGAGCACTGGAGGAAACAGACCCGCATTATCGCAGTCATTTGAGTTGTCATTCCCCTCAGAGCAGAATGAGACGTTTTACGAATACTGAGCTGGCAGATATACATTGGATTTATGGATTGACAGAAGGAAATGCTCGAGCAGTAGAAAGATTGCATCAGGTAATGTACCTGCAGAAAGATTCACCGGACGACCCGTTGTCAGAATTTGTGTGAATATGAATAAATTACAATGTAATACGCCTAGTGAGGGTGGTACACGAGTAACTCGAACTCCTAGCATGACCTAGCTTTGATCAATAAATATTTTAGATGACCCTAGTCTTGTATCTTTTTGTTTCTTGTACCTGTCATACTGCTTTCCAGTGACTTTTCCGACCATGAATTGCTTGAAAATCTGAATTTTTGAGATGTCCCCTACCTCCCCTTAAAGTTTGTCTCAATAATTTTGGGACACCCTGTATATTTATATTTTTTTGTATATTTTAACATTTTATAATTAATTTTATATTTAAATATTTAATTTATTATATACGACAAGCTTACAGTATCAGATCAGTATATTATAACTGTGAGATTTGTATTTGATTTATAATAGCAATATCTTTTTATCGTGGTTATGGTCATGAACTCTTGGCTCGCGTTGTCGAGTTGTGGGGTGAAGCCCTGGTGCCCTGAAATCCTTCTCTAGAAATCAGGTGCTATGCTTGTCATTCAGCCAAGGTCCAAAATTACGAGGCCTATTTTTTTTAAAACTTCTGCTTTCTTTCTTTATGTTTTTTTTTAAAAGAAGGGGTAAGGGAGGTCTTAAATGAGAATCACCCTCCTTCTAATGCTCAAATTATTTTTTTTTAAATTGAGGGATAAAGGAAGAGGAAAAGGTATCAACAGGAAGTGGTAGTGTCATTTGAAAAAATGAAATGAAAAAACATTTTTTAAAAGTCTTTTCTGCCCCCCCCCTTTTATCTTTGGGTCTGTACGGTGGATTTGTATTGCATAATTCTATTATTATTGATGTATTTGTTAGAATGCTGGAATAATGTACATTCTTTTTTTCCTTCTGTTATCCTTAATGTTTCTTTTTATTACTTTTACTTTGTATTTTTGTATTATGTAATTACGTTTGTAATAGTGCAAATTCCTTTCATTTGCAGTATGTAATTTTACTGTGTACTGCTGCAAAAATTGTAAACTTTGATTTTGTTCATAAGGACTGAACGTGGGGGCTGTTGTCCCCCGAGGGATCGGTTTGTAGCTCTAAACCAGAGGTGGGCAAACTTTTTGGGAATAGTGCCACTATTTGATTAAAATAATTAAACGTCACATTTCCAACTCTTCCAACAAACAAATATGGAAAAGTGGAAAAATGCTTGTTATAAGCTTCTTATGCGATTCTTACGCAAATAGCACATTTTTTAATGAAAGTCTATGTAATTAAAATTTGAAAATAATATAATAAATAATACGAAAGTACAAACTAAGGTTTTTTTTGTTAATAAACTTTTTACCAGTTCATTAAGTTATGTATAAAATAAAAACGAGTAACTTTGATCATTTAATTCAAAATAATTATTAAATCTCGGTATTTAGTTGATGTGGTTTTTGAATTACTACTTTTTTACCAAGTCAACTTTATTAGGATTAGCTCTTAGGATGCTTACAAAATTAGGTTTTTTATTATAGGTGCACATCAGCTAGTTTTGAGTGATATTTATTTTATTATATTTGGTAGAAAACATTTATTCACAAACATATTTTGATCCAAATATTGAGGTTTTTTATCTGAGACAACCCCACTTCAATAAAATTGTGAAAGATGGTTATTTATTACCTTTTTTTTTTTCAAAATTGTAAAATTTTTCAGTAAGTCTTCGTGAGCCACTATTAGAATTCCACCGTGCCACACTGTGGCACGAGTATCGCGGGTTGGCCTCCTCTGCTCTAAACCCTCTTCGAGTAAGCTGGGTTCTCTTGGGCATTCTGCCAATAATCCTACTGTAGTTTTAAAGTGAGACGTTCAGAAAAAAATTAAGTCATTTTAGATGTGCTACTTATTATTTCCGTCAATTAAATTTTAAAGTTAACTCAAGAATTTAAATGTATCTAAATAAAATGTAATCCAATATAAGGTTTATAAACTTGATTTAAGATATATATAAAATAATGTTTTTTCCGTGATAGTGATATGTTTCTTAAAACTGAAATATACCCAGTAAAGAAATAATGATCATACAGTTGGTTAAAAATAATTTCTTAAATTAATAATCAAAAAGCACAAGAAATTTTAAGGACTTCACTACTTCAAATATATAAAAATATAAGAAGTGTAGTAATAAAGTAAATGCTAAGTTTGATGGCGTAAAATTCTTGCTAAAAAAAAGAATGTTGTTTTTTACTTTGAGTTCCGGAATTTTATATACATAAAAAAGGAAAACGTAAAACAAACCCCTGCATTTTGTAAAATCGGGAATATATCATTAAAATTTAAATGAAGCACATTTAAATGATAAAATGTCTTGAAATAAGAATAAAATTGTAGAAAAATCATTCATAAAACACGAGCAAATGAAGATTTATGCAATCTTCAGTAGTGTCTAATTCTGTAAAAATACAAAATAAGTACCGTTAATATGATCAAATGTTTAATATAAAGATTATTTTAACTTTAAATGAATTTATTTTGTTGCTTGGATGAGTAAAATATAGAATTTCGATGAGTTTAATTACTTAAACTAAAAGATATCACTTTTTCCATATCACACTCACGCAACAGTTTTACTCGTGGCTAAGAACCTCTTCAACTCAAGAGCCTAATTAATTGGCACCTAACAAAATTTCTATTACGCCTATTAAGCTTCTAAAATATATTAGCGGCAGAAACGAAGTTTATTGGTTTGCCTTTAAATTAAAGCATCCTGAGAGATAATTTATGAAGTCAATTCTGTCATGCCGTCGAAGTATGTTAAAATGACACGGGAGTGTGAGCTTTCAAACGAGTAATCAATTTCCGCATCCTTATACTCTTGTAATTCTATCTTGAAAGCGTTCATGATCACTTCTTCCTTCATAGATGAATAAGCAATATTTTAATAAGGCTTAAATTTTTGAAAAATGATTTGAATAATTTATATTTAAATTCAAAATCATTTAATTTCAACAAAATAAAATATTGTGTAACTGCTCTTGTCGTAATAACTGTAACTAACTGTCCCAAGCAGTAGAAGCCCCCTCTAGAGACCACTGGTCTTCAGTAAAGGCCAGTAGAAGAAAGAATGTGATCGCTATGAAAAACTGCACGTGTCCTTTTCCCATTATTTTTGTTAACAACGCGTCTTTTGTCTTTGTGTAACCTAACTTAAATTAATAAATATTGGTACTCTAAAGCAGACTTCCCATTGAGCCCAACCTTGAATTTACTACTTTTAGTCTAACCATTAACTTCCAATGCTCTACCGTCTTTAATAGATTAAGGTATCCGACTGGTTGCGACAACTATTTTTTTTAAAAAGGAGATACGGTGATTTTTTTGTTATTTTTAGGTTTGTTTAGGGCATTTAAAAAAATGTGCTGAAATTAAGAAGAGAAAAAGAAATTATTATTACTAAAATGGGAAAAAATAGGTAAAATTGACAAAAAAAAAAAAAAAAAAAAAATAGCATAAACGTGGTCCATTATGCACCAAAGGTTTATGAACAAATTTTCAATTTTTTCAATCTAATGTGTTGCTATATTATTTAATTTTGAAATAACCTTCAGGATAAGAGATATTTTCTTTTTTACAAAAACTAGAGCACATTATCTTGGTTACTATATGGAAATGCTTAAAAAGACAGTGATTATATTCACATAAGGGACTGTAAATTTTGTAATAAAACAGTGATTGATAAATCTGAAGGTTAAACAATTCTACTATTATACAGAAGTTACAGAAAATATTTCAGTTAATTATATTCAAAACTTTTTTACCAATCGTTGACCCCATTTGATTATTTTCAAACAATCCCATTTCGAATAAAACGTGTTTTAAAGTATAACATCTTGCTTAAAGTAATGGCATCTGCTTTTACTAAAACACTTATAGTTTTTGTTCTAGTAAACGGAAAATGATAAACTTGGTATTTTTATAAAGCTAATAAGATGGCCCATAAAATAAAATCATAAAAAAATTGTCATTTTTTGGCAAAATTCACAGTTTTAGGATAGTCGTATACCTTAATTGAAAAAAAAAAGGTGTTTTCTAAATAAAAAACGTTATCTCTTCATGATTCTATAAATTTCGTGTTAATATGATTGCTATAATTAAATTTTAAACTGTTTAATAATTGTATATGAATTAGTTTTTTTGTAAAGTTCAAAAGTAATTTAGTATTTTTAGAAAATTATCGGATAATTTTATTACATAGACATATTGTTTTAAATGTTTTAAATTTTTGTTACTTATTATTATCCTTTGACCAACATTACCAAATTAAAAAAAAACGTCACCAAATATGACGAAATGCTCGGGAAAAAATTTCCGTGCATGTCCCTTCCATATTAGGGCATTGACAAATAAAATATCTTTAATATATTGATGTAGATACACAATTATTTTCGGTGGAAATTCACAGGAAAAATAATTTGTTTATTCATAATTTATACTTAAAATCTCTGACATCAGTTCTTGCTATATAATAACTCAGATCTATTGTAGAAACTTTATTTCGGAGATAAAGTTAAAAATTAAATTTCCATTGTGTCTTCTTTACTCTAGTTTTTACAGAAATAAAACTAACAAGAAAGCCTTTGTTTGCTATTTTATAGTTATTTAAGCTCCAACAAAAGAAATCAGATGGGCAAAATGGAAATCTCATGTGTATTCTTTGAATTTAAACGGAGGAATACTATTTCAGTTTTTAAACTGATGCAAGTTAATTTTGTTGCTTTTATAATATATTCAAAGCTTTATTTGTAAAAGCTTTGTATAAAGTTTTTCTTTGTTTTCTGTTTTGTTAAATTAAATAATTTCTACTTTTCTGATTAAATTTAACAATGTAATCACCCTATCCCACATTTTTCTCCATTCTCATTTCCTGAATTTAACGTTTTTGTAACAATACATCAGAGAGCATGGTAAACTATTTTAATAAAATATCTTCGTAAAACATTTCATTTTAAAACCCAAATTACACTAAAAGATGCATATTTACAGCATTAATAAGTACCAATTATTTACATAAAAATACAACAATTGTTTGAATATAAATTACAGTAACCAAAAAGTAGATAAATGTACATGTATATTTTTGGAAAAAGTAAGACCCTTAAATGCTTAGGAAGTTATTTTTAAAGCGTAGTTCAAGTGTATTTATATAAATATGGAATACCATATATTTTCGTATATAAGTCAAAGATTTTTGGAATTTTTAAAGTATAGATGTCAGCTGATATACGGAACCATTAATCTCGGAAAAAAGGTTTTTAATGTTTTCTGTTAGCCATGAATGAGCAAATTTAATCTTCAACTTTTAGAAAATATAGAAAGTCTTAAATAGAATGTTGGTTTTAAACGAGGGGAAAAATTATGGAAATTTTTCAAAGTTGTTGTCGGAATCTGAATTTCTAAATAGTTATTAGTTCAAATTCCTTATTGGGATGACTGAATACATACGATAATCATGCAATGAGTTTTCTTTTAGAGTATGGAAAATAGGTCGACGATCACGTATTAGCTCTTTTGATTTTGACATCAGCCCTAATTCAAGAGGATTTTTGATAAATATATAGTCGAACTTGTTTCTTAGTGACACATAAGGTTTTAGCAATCACTTGTAGTATGAAATATTAGAGTTTCTTTTTTCCGCTCATTTTCTAAGTGAAGACTAAAAAAATATGTATAGAAAGTGTAGTTGAGGTTATATTTGAAGCACTTGGCTCTTTGAGTACTTTATTTTTCAAATCGGATGACACACCAGTTTTGAATTTTCAGTGAGTTTAGTCAGAGAAAAGCACTTCCGGCTTCATACACGGATCGATTTTTTCTCGAAAATATACAGTACATTATTTAAATTAGAATTGATTCAAACATCAAGTTATTGAAAAATATTTCGATATATTAATGCTTCCAGACACTGATTTAAGTTTAAATAAATTATATATTTGTGACTGATTTTGATAAAATTAAAAAAAATATATTTTTTCCACAGAATATATAAAACATCACACACACACACAGAGAGAGAGAGAGAGAGAGAGAGAGCATGAGAGAGTATAAAAAAGGCCAGGAAAATGATGATGTTAGAATTATGTCATAGGCTCTAATTATTTTTCTGTTGAAAGAAATGTAGGAGTACATATAATATATATATATATATATATTGATTAATGTGTTGAATAGTTTTGCAATTCAGTTCTCTGAAATGGCTCAGAGAAAAGCCAGGAACATAACCTCAAGTCCTTGTATTCTGTTATTCAAATCTCGACATTAGTATATATATACTTTGTCCTAAAACCTAATAAAAATAACACTAATTATGAGAAATAAGTACTAACCATTGATAATTGAAAAAAGTATACTAATAATCCTAGAGAGCTTCCAATTTTATGCTTCATAATTTTAAGAGAGTAAAAAGCTTAATGAAATCAGTTTAATTTTCATTTTCTTTATCTTAATTGTTTTATGTCTTGAATCGAGAAATACTTCAAACATTCTTAGTTCATTATTATTTTATGGTACATTTGCTCTTTAATTTCATCTGTCATCAAATATTTATAATTGAAATTTCATAGTTGGGTACTTTTCTATTCTCAAGGAAATTATTAATATCTCTAAGTAAATTATACTCCAGACATTTCAAAAATATTATTTTGATGATTCAATTGAAAGCAAAATGCTCTGAATATCTTTTTGAATATATGTCCATTATTCTCGGAAAATAAAGGAACTGAAGCACATAGATAAGTACTTAATGTGGATTCATTTAAGCATGTCTTTAAAGCAATAAATGTTTTGTTGCACATATAAACGATTGTAATAAAATGTATTCAAATGAATATATAATATAGACCTATGAAAGATTGTTTTCAACGGCATAGTTAAGATGAGAAAAAAAAGAAAGGTGTTCCGCCATAAACAATTATGCACAAATTATATGCCATAATTTCAAGCTATTAAAGTTTCTTTTTAAGAGGTTATTAAATGTTCGAAGACAAGAATTCTGAATTATGTTTGTTTGAAAATGTAAAGTAATGCTTACTTACTATTTTAGAAACTATATTGATCTATGAAAGCTCATTTCAATAACATGACGATGACAATAAAAATAATATCTATCTATTTATATATACTTGCGTGTGTATGTATATATTTATGTACAGAATTTAGAGAACCTGAAATTTTTTATTGAGGATTTCTGAAAAACTAATGAATAAATTTCAACTAAACGTGATGAATACTACACTATTCGGATTAATTGGGACAAATTGAAAAACAGTGATTTTCATCATGTATTTAAGAAGAACTAAGTTTCCAGGGTCATTTGTTGTGAAAAAAACTTTAAACATCTCTTTAGAAGGATGTTTGGCAATCTTTTGGATATGATCTGGCAACACAGTTTCAACTTCACTTTGTCTAACTACACTTGATTTGCGTCCCTGCACAAATAAATGTTTCATCTGTCAAAATCACCTTCTTTCAGTCGTTAACAATCCATGATCGCTATTTTTTCGCCCATGCTAAGCATTTTTTTTAGTCATTTTCTAAGTTAGAAATAGTTTTTACCTCAGTGTTGTTGCCTTAAGGCCATCTTCCAGAAGAACTTTCCATGCAGTTGAGGTACTTACTTCAACACCATTATCCAATAAATCCCTTCAAAGGTCTATGTTTGTTTTTCTTAGATTTTATTTCCTACTTCTTATTAAAATTTTTATCAATTCTTGGAGTAGTTTTCTACTCGTACACATTTTCTTTTATTTTTGGAGACGATGATCCAGAGTTTTGAGCTGTTCTTAAAACACTTAATTCGATCACACGAACTGGCATAGTTATATCTCTCACAGTCATAGAAGTGTGTTCACTGAGAGTGATTTATTTTAGAACGGTTCCTCGGAGTAATATCCATATTTGAACAAGTGAAAGTAACACATCTTATACAGAACGCAAAATTGAAATTACCGGCTGCCCCACTGAAAGGCTCACAACACTGAGCTCTTGATACATTAAAATGAATAAATTTTAGTCAAAATCGATCTGTAAGACTATTTAAAAGCAGATATAATGAATTTTAGGTGGTTCAGAACATCACTAGTAATCACATACCTACTCAAACAAAAAAAACATGTTTTTCCTAATTAACTAAACAGTATAAGTAAATACAAACGAGGTAGCTTAATATAAAGATAATAAGTATATAAGAATAATTTTATATGCCTATGATTACCTGAAAATGTTATATTGCTGGAATATCAGAAATCCACGTTGTTATAACGAATTGAGAATGATCCTAATACGGAGCATGAATCCTCTCTCGCAGTTGAATCGTACCTCAATTTGATATATTGGACTGACAGCACTCGAGTAGCTCCTATGACGTTTCCCACATTAAGGCAATTTTTAGCTTCTGAATGGTATTAGGAGAGCGATGGCGAGATGCAAATGTTCTTCCCAAAGCATCCCGGATATGCTTTATACGGCTAAGGTCAAGAGAGATCTAAGCGGTTGATCCATGTGGAAAATATCTTTTTTCAAAATAATCTTCGATCAACTGAGCCTTATTTTGACGAATGAGGAACTCCATTATTCATAACCCAGGAAAAACTGCAGCCCTTAAATATCAAACATATGGTTTTAAGATCTGTCTCTACCTGATAGCGGTCACGGAGCCTTTGTCAAACACATACTAGGATTTGACAGGGTATCTTGTGTCAGGATCTCGTCAGATATAGATACACTTAGAATTGATGAGCAGGCGAAATATTGACTCATCTGTGAAATTCTAGAGGGTCCATTGAGGTCTGGAAAATGGCAAATGTTAATGGTAAGCATTGTCTTGTGTGCTGTAGTGAGCAGGAAGGAAACAACGAATCGAAGTCGCTGGTCAAATGTAGATTCTATTTGACTTCCAATAACAGTGTACAATTCACATGAAAAGGGTGAAGCTTGAGACGGATCTATCCGCGACTATATTAACACCTTGGGGACTCTTCTGGTGAAAAATAATTCAATTCAACCAACTTACGCCGACCAAGAAAGCGTGATTATGTAAATGAAGCATATTATATAAATTCTGTTTCCGCGAGTTTGTGGGTTGGCACGTTGGAGTTGGCAAGTAGGAGTTATCAAAGAGTCTGCGAGTTAGTTTGTTAGTTGAAGTTTGAAAGATAGTGGAATTATTAAGAGGTCTTGGAGTTGTCCAGGAAAACGGATTACACCAGTGGATCCAACGACATTGATCAATCCCGATAAAGATCACCTGCAAGATTCCAGTGTAAGACCGATGCATAAAAAGTGCAGGTATCGTGAGCTTGATTAATTAGAAGTTAGCTTAATAGTGTGCGACATAGTTATGTTTTAGTGTATTTAAGCTATCTTAGATTCAGTTGAGGGTCCGTAGTACTATACCCGTGTTATAGAATCTCACCTCCGGGATCTACAATTTAATCGCCTATCTTAATTAGATTGTTATTGCGTCTGATTGATATTTTGGTAACAATAAATTAATTAGATTGGAATCATGTCTGTTGATCATTCAATTTCTCCCACACATCTAGCCGGGTCTGCGGGTAGACAAGGGGTTTCAGATGTAAGCAGGAACCGACAAGTATTACAAGCTGTAGGTTGCATTCCTGTTTCACTACGATGAAAGTGACAAGCAACGATCCTCATTCTTTTTTATGAATCATGGTCGACCTTGCCCAGGTTTACTCATCCTAAATCATATGTCCTAAAAGTGTTTCTTCTAGTTACATATGACTCTGGACGTTATTAGGAAATCTGCAGTAATTTGTACTTGTGATTGGTCGTCGATCTGCCGACAATTCTTCATATTATTCCGTTATTCTTACGTTTGTAATTGTTGATCAAAATAATTAAATGGACTGTAAATCTAACAAATTTTAAAACGCAAAACGTATTACAACCATATGGGATCGCTGTACTTTTCGAACTGATTACAAAAAGTTTGAAATAGTTGGCTCTATACAAAGGAATTCTCGCCAACTAGCGACAGCGGTAATAACTCAACTTACTTATAAGATTTTACCAACTCTTGCTAATAACATGGCAAATTTCTTGGAATAGTAGACCTCATAAATCGCTGACATCCCTTTGTGAGAATATATTTTCTTCTCGCAATCACAGCTCCACAGATACGCAAATGTACACTTGTGTATTCAAATCTGAATATTTGCGCAGTTAGTACCTTTGGTTAAACAATTTGTTTTTGATACAAATAAGCGTAATTTACAAACCCTCTTCATTTCATTCCAGAGTGTAAATACATACGAGGATCATGCAGAGAAAAAGATCACTTAGTTATGAAAAAATCAAAAACACAATATTTTTTTGTAAACACAATTGTTACATACAGTAAAATACGCCTAACACAAAAACGCTTAAGATGAAATATTGGTTAACACGAAATAATACAACGATTCCGACAAACTACTATACATTTTCATGCATTTTTTTCATGGCACGAAAAAATTTATTTCCCTTCTGAAAATGAACAATATTCGGAAATAA